>JABUQX010033551.1:0-29569 GCA_015478945.1 Trachelipus rathkii
TGGTTGTTATTGTTATTATTATGTTATTATTATTATACATATATATATATTATATATTATATATATTATTATATATATATATTATTAAGTTATTATTAAACAATATATATATAGTATATATATATATATATATTACATATATATATACATATATTATTAATATATTATTATATTATATTAGTTAGTTATATACATATAGTTATTATTGTTATTATATATATATATATATATATATATATAATATATATATATATAGGCAGAAAATCATGAATTGATACATAGTATATCAATCTTGATTGATGTGTCCAGCTTAGATTAAAATTAGTATTATAACAAAAATAATAATACACACACACACACACACAATAATAGTCAATAATAATAAATAATAATAATAATGTTTATTATTAAATAAAAATTTAAATATATTTTATGAAAGATAAAATTGAATAATACTTCTGTACACACAAAGATACTCAATAAATGATATTAACCACATCAACAGCTCCTAGTAACAGCTAACAGAATATAGATGAGCTCCACCATTAAATAAAAATTGAAGAAGAAGAAGAAGCTACAGCAGAAAGAGAGAGTAGTTTATTTATTTAAAAAGCCTATCATCTAGCCTAAAGCTGCCAAATTGCCCCAGTCGTTGTAGCGTAGGTTCAACTTGACATCTACTCACGTGAGAGAATAAAAATACAACCCCCGAAAAATAAACTCTTGTCGCCCAACACCCCCGGGCTGTGGCACAATCAGACTGAGCTGATCGTACCAATGTACTCGGTCAGCACATGTTATACTGTAATTTGCACTTACACAGCACTATATTTTACAATGGTGATAAACACATTAGGATAGAGGAATATAAGGTGGGATTCTATTGAATGTTAATTTTTTCATTACCTTGAATATTGTGGAGAACAGTGAATATTGGTCTGTAGGAAGCTGGGTTGTTGGGTGGTTTACCTGGTTTTAATATAGAAATTTTGTGGGCGTGTTTCCAAAGGGGGGGGGGGGGGAGAGTTAGTTTGTCATGTGTTAAATAATTGGGTGAGGACTTCGATAGCCTTGGTTCTCAAATATTTGAGGTGGTTATTAGATATTTGGTCTGGACCTACTGCTTGTAAATTTTTTAATTATGTTGAGTACTTCTTGGTGGTGAATGGAGGCCTTCTTGATTGTTTTTTTTTAATTTTTTAAGTCGTTTGATTATTTGTCTGTTGAAGGAGATTGTGGGTTTGTTGCTAATTTTTGAATAGTGTGACATGATGATTTTACATTGATTTTTTGGACTAGGAATTTTATTGTTTTATTTGCAGATTGCTTTGCGTGTGAGAGGGGGTTGGGTATGTGATGTTTTGATTTTTTTTATTGTGATTAAAAGTTGCGTTGTTTTTGTCTTGTAATTTATATTGTATGTGTATTGCTTGCTTCCAGATCTCTCCTTGATTAGTTTTTATATTTTATTAATAAGGTCTGTGATTTGGTTTATATGGTATGGTTATGGGCTTTGCCCAAGGGATGAACCCCACATTGACGAGATACCACAGTGAGGGTCCGTCGCAGTCTCGTGAAATCTCTAAGGTGGATTTTTCTGACTGCTACGAATTCTTATTAAGGGTATAAAGGGGACGGCAAAGATTGACTATTTTCGACTTGTGTCTTGTTCTTCTACTACTTTTCTGTTAAGGTGTATGATACGCACCTCATAGGAGGTAGATGATAAAATAATTATATATATATATATATATATATATATATATATATATATATATATATAGTTATATATATATATATATATATATATATATATATATATATATATATATATATATATAGAGAGAGAGAGAGAGAGAGAGAGAGAGAGAGAGAGATTCCTCTTTCTATTGGTTTGTTTTTTTATTCACCCATTCAGTAAAGGCTCTATCTAATTTAGCTAAAAAAAATCTTAAATTACTAGTATAAAACATATTACTTTATTTGAGAATTACATTTAATTTTGATCGAATTTTTTTCTAGATCCTGGTGTGCCACAAGCCCTCGGAATGAGTGTTGGGCCGCGGGGACCAAGAGGACAATTTTCAGGGGACAGTGTTTTGTCTCCACGAGGGGGAGAGCCGAGTGGAGTAGGTGTCAAAATGGTTGAATACCTTCTTGCATCTTCCCCAACGACAAAAGATTTGGACGCAAGGATGGGCAATTTGGCGCTTAGAGTAAGATGATAAACTTTTAAATTTTTCATCATTATTATCATCATCATTTCTCTCATTTATCTCTCTCTTTTTTTTTTTTTTTTTTTTTTTTTTTTTTTTTTTTTTTTTTTTTTTTTTTTTTTTTTTTTTTTTTTTTTTTTTTTTTTTTTTTTTTTGTTTTTTTCAATTTTTTATTTAATAATTCAAGGCTTTAAAAAGGGTGTTTAATAGCTTCGGCATTGGTTAATTTTAAATATGTATACATTTCTGATGGGTGATTAGATTGCCGTTTAATTATACATTTCTATTAGTATACCATTTATTGTGTACAAGGGGTAATTAATTAATATTGCTTGTTCTTTGGTTGGTTAATAGTCTTACAATTTAATCCTTTATCTTATTATATTTAAATTTTTGTATTACAAACAATACCATAATATTAATTGATTATTTCATTTATTTTTCTTACTATTGATATTATATTAATTATTGTTTAATTATTAATTATATATTTCTTATTTGCTTAATATTGATATTTAATTCTAAATACATTATTCTAACGATTGATATTAACTGGCTATATATGCAAATCAGACACACGCACTATATTATATATATAATATATATATATAATATATAGTAAGTATATATAGTATATATATATATATATCATACGTTATATACTATGTATACTATATATTAAAACATTATATTACTATATATTACTATATATTATATATATATAGATAATTAATAGATATATATTATACACGTATATAATAGCTATATATATTATTATATATATAGAATAATATATATATAATGTAATATATTCAAGACTACCGGAAGTATTATGTAGCTTTCACCAGCCTATTATTATTATTAAGGTAGCAATAATATTAATTGCCATATCTAATATAAATTAATAATTATAATATTATAGTAATTATCGTGTAGTATACTACATAAATATACATGTTATAATAAGTATATATGATATATATAACAGACCTATAAAAGATAAAGCTGTCATAAGAAAAGAAATAGTGGAATCTTCATAGACTTAAATAGAATATGGGATGTACTAATCTTGCTTGAACAAATGAATGATATGTGAGGAGTGTTGAAGGAGATACACTTCTAAAATAAATCCTGACATAACATATAGCATTATAATGAAAGGTGACTAGTGAATGGTGTTCTGCGTTTGATGGTATCGGAAGAAGAAAATATGTATTTGGTGAAGGAGGTTCTAATAGCTTAGAGTGAGAAAGTAGATAAGAATGGTAAAATCAGCCTAGGAAGTAGTTGAAATATTATATCACGGAATGGAGGCGAGGTTGTGATTGACTGGAATATGTAAAATTGTGTAACAAGACTCTTTATGGATGGTATCAGTTCCTGAAAGGATTGCGAAACCAGTTATTAAGAGCTAGTAAACCCCTTATATAAGGGTATGCAGCGAGATAAGGGGAACTGTAGAACATACAGGTTAATTAGATTATTGAGTATAAATAAAATAAGAAGCAACTAAATAGTATTTTGTTGAGAGTTACAGCGCTTATTTAGTGACTGAAGTTCTGATGGCAGGAAGGACAACGGGTGCATTTAGAAGTTGGTAAGAGGATGGGTAGAATCCAAAACATTGTAGAAAGTGAGTGAGGAAAGACAGAATAAGCTGTATTGTAGGTATTAATGGACTTGCACTTGAGGCGTTATGACAGGATTAATTATGAAGCTCTTTGATGGATAGGCTTCTGAAGTGGAAACATCAGAAGTAAAGTGTTATTGAAGATAGTCGAAGGCATGAATGTAGAATAGTAAATGGAGTCTGAAAATGAATGGTTTAATACTAATGTGGAATGAGGCAGGGAATTGTAGTTTAATGTATCTCCTCGGTTTTTAATCTGTTATATGATATATACTGGGGATAGGTGTGACGAAAACTGCGAATCTAGGCGGTATTACGGTTGGTAGGGGGAATATGTAGATCTGATGGAGAAAAAAAGAGAGTGGATGATGCCCTGTTTATTATACAAATGATTTCGTTTTTGTGTGGCGAATCCTGAAGAATAGTTGAAGAAGGAATGGTAGAAGGGGTTTTACTTGTGGCGGAAGAGTTGTTATGAAATAGTAAATGTAGATTTAAAGTAAGGTATTGGAATGAGTGGGAGAGTCTGCGATGTTAAATCATATTGCATGTGGAAATTTTCAACAAGTAATTTGGATTTACAATAATTTTAGACTATTATATAGATGAAAAGGGAGACAAACACCGAAGATAGTGTAGTAGGAAGGTTGTCAATGGTAGGATGTAGCTGTGCAATTAAGATCCTTTGTGGATCACGAGAGGCCCTAAATCTTGAAGATGAACTAGAGTCTTTTGTGCATAGAGGCTATATGTTAGTTAACAGTACAGTAGGCGTGAAACATCAAGGTTGACGAATGAAGAGAATATAAATATACAGGTATTAGGACAGGATCCGTTATGATTGGACAAATCTTAGGGGCCTGTTTAGGTGATGCTAGAGAATTTATATAAGATGAATGATGTTAGCGAGAGTAGTGTTCGTGTGAAGAAAGTTTTAAAAGTGAGAATGTATTACAAAGATTGATTGTTATTTGTTTGGAAAGGATAATCGTGTAGGTCGTTCGGTTGAATTAAGGCAGATATGGCCAGCAGGTCGATCGCGATCGACTTTGTTAGTGAATCGAAGAATTTCTGGGGATTTCTGACGACGCGGTGTATGGTTGAGTCTGTAAAGAGAATGTCGAATGGAAAATGAATGTGAGATTTGACATAGGCCGAGAAGGAAGATGCTAATACGAGCGAATGGCTGCGGTTTGTGAGTGAGGTAATATAGGTTTGATATTTTGCCTGAGCCTTCAAGATTATAGAACTGATCATTCATCTAGACAAGAGATATCAGATGACTGTCCGTCGCGCGTCTTGGTGAAACCCAATGGTGGATATACTGATAGTGTTGTTAGATGTGAGAAGATTGATAAAAATATATAAAGAATGAACGTATAGAGGGTTGTGTTGGTGTGAAATAAAGATGCTAAGTGAGAGAATAAACACGCAGGAGAAAACATTGAGATGGTTTTTTCACATGGAAATAATGATTGATAGTTGGTTGGTTAAGTGGATGTTAGTTGTGAATGTACTGGGAAGTCGACTGCGAGAGACAGTAAGAAAAAGTGGAATTGATTCAGTAAAGAAATTCCTGGATGAGAGAAATTGAGTTTGGGAGAGGCGAGAAAGGAAAGATTCCATGTAGATATGCGCAGTGAAAGACGGATGTGTCAGTGAGGGGGATTTTACGGGGTTTGTGACCCACACTGGTGCAATGGAAGGTGTATCCTCTTACATTGATCGATGTATGTCATAATGAGGTCCGTCACCGCGGTTTCCGTGATCCCTAGGGTGGATTTTCTGACTGCGACGAGTTCTCACTGTAAACGTCTAAAGGGGGCGGTAATGCTGGGCTTTCTTTTCGACCTGCGTCATATTCTTCTACTACTGTCTAGTTTCTCTAAATTCTTAAGAATTCTAATGGTTAAATTTTAGTTTGAAAAGGTCAAGGTATGTGTTGTTGTGACATATGGTCCATCTGAGGGTAATGTTGAAGAGTGCGATTTTCTGAAAGAATTGGAGGTAGGGGTGGCAGGGGATTTTGTTGGAATGATGGAGAGTGGAGGTTCCCCTACCTATTATATGCGGATGATTTGGTTTTGTTTGGTGAATCTGAAGAGAGTTTGAGTGGATTCGTAGAGAGATTTGGCAGGGTGTGTAAAAAGAGGGGTTTGAAAGTAAATATAAATAAGAGTAAGGTTATCGTTGTGAGTGAGGACAGTCCTCGGTGTGAAGTTATATTTGATGGTGATCAGCTGGAGCAAGTGTCTAAGATTAAATATTTTGGATATATGTTGGATGAAAAGGGAACGGGTGATGCAGAGTGCAGTAGGAAAGTTGTGAATGGCAGAAACGTGGTTGGCGCAATTAAATCGTTGGTGGGTGTAAAGGGACTAAGTCTTGAGTGCGCTAGGGTCTTACAGTGAGGGTATGTTGTTATTGTTAATTTTATAGTAGTGAGACTATGGACTGGAATAAGAAGTATAGATCTAAGGTTCAATGTGTTCAGATGGACAATCTTAGGGGCGTGTTAAGTGTGAGAAGAATTGAGGAATGAACTTCTTAGAGAGTTGTGTGGTGTGAAGAAAGGGGTAAATGAGAGAATAAATGTACGCTGAGATGGTTTGGTCATGTGGAAAGGATGAATGATAGTCGGTTGGTTAAGCAGATGCATAGTGGTAAGTGTACTGGGAATCGACCTGCTGAAAAACTGAAGAAAAAGTGGGATTGAGTCAGTAAAGTAATGCCTGGAGGAGAGAAATGTGAATTTGGCAGAGGCGAGAATAAAGGTGGCATAATAGGGTTATGGTTGTGCCCCACCTGGGCCAAGGGATGAACCCCACATTGACGAGATGCCATAGTGAGGGCCTGTCGCAGTCCCGAAGCTCTCGGGTGGATTTTCTGACTGCGACAAGTTCTCACTAAAATTTATAAAGGAGGCGGTAAGCTGGGCTTTCCTCTTTCCACTTGTCATATTTTCTACTACTTTTCTTTTCGGTGCATGTTACGCCACTCACCTCCATCTTTTATATTTCCAAATAGGATGAATCGATTATATATATATATATAATATATTTAAACCCCTATATATATATATATTTAATATACTATATATCATAGTATATATAATATACTATACTATATAATAAATATACTATATAATATAATAATAATATATTCATACTATATATAAAATTAAACCCTTTTAAGAATATGTAAAATACATAAATAAATTATTAAGATGCTTTTATTTATATTTTATATATTGTAGGCATTTCCAATACGCAATAAGTTTTTATTAGGTAAACGCTAAAGAAGATTACTTTTTATTCAGGATAATCTAATTAAATATTTACCAAATTATTATATCTGAATGTTAACTTTATGAATTTAGAATTTATATATTTATTCATTTGATACCAAAGTATTAAACCCTTCATTTATGCATGTCAGACAAATGTAAGTAAATTTGTATCATTTCCAAAATTTGATTGATAACCTCTGTCTTTATTTTTCAGAATGGAGCAGGAGAGCCCATGACAGGACCAAAAAAGACAAATCACAGTCGCCTTTCGATCGAACAAAGAAAGAAAGTCGAAAATGGAAATCTTTACCACAAGCGAATGGAAGCTGTACAAAAATGGTTTAAGAAGATGACTAAATCTTATAAGTAGGTTCAAATACTTAGGAGATTTACGAAATAACCAAATTTTTTTGTTTTATTTTCAGCATACATATTTTTATGGTGATGAATTTTAAAGGTATGAGTGCCAGGGAAGGGTGTTATACAGATGGAGAATAGAAGAGTTGAGCTTGCCTTGCTTATTGTACGCAGATGATTTGGTTTTATGTGGGAGAATCTGATGAAAGTTTTGAGAGATTGGGTAGAGGGTTTGGAAGGTCTGTAAAATCAAGGGTTTGAACGTAAATGTGGATAAGGAAGTAAGGGATGGTGAGTAACGTGAAGAGAGTCTGTGGCAGTGTGAAATTGTAACCGGAGGGTTGGATGGTGAGCAACTGGAAAGGGTGTCAAAAGACCAATAGCCAAAATTTTTGGTTTGCTACGAATATGTTCAACATTCATATTATTTTATGGTGATGAATTTTTAAGGGTATGGAAGGAAGCGTGAAAGGTTAATTAAGAATGAGAATAAAGGGAATCTGCTTAGGTTAATGATAGGGATAGGGGAGCTCTAATAGACAAAAGCCTTCCAGGTGATATGGAGGGAATCACGATTTAATGTTCGAACTGCAATTCAGAACACATGAAACACATAAGGAATGTTATTAGGGATTGGATTTTGAGGCAACGAAAGTGTCGATAAATAGCATTTTGCTTGAGAAGGATATGAAAGAAATTGTTAAATTACACTCATCCAGATCGAAATGACGGGTGAAATGATCAAGAACCTGGAAGGCGAAGATGATGGTTGACAGTGACGATATTGGACAGTTGTCTACAAACGTATTACTGCCGAAGGCGTATATGTTCTGAGGACATTGGAGGAAAGCGAGTAATAGTGCCCTTATATATGGGTAACTGTAGGAATTATGGCGGAATTAGTTTATTGAATTTTGCAGGGAAGATAAGATATATGCTAGTATTTTAGGCGAAAGAGTGCGTCGTAACTTGAAAGAACATGATTGGTAAGAGAGCAGGTGCTTTTAAGAAGTGGTAGAGGGGATTGTATGAGAATCAAACTCACTTACATTTCAGAAACAAATGAGAGAGAAGAAGAATAAATTTATTTAAGTTTTGAGTTTTCAGCAGGCGTATGATAAGATTAAATGGAAGCCTCTAATCACGGGCAGAATGTATCCATGATGATTATGTGGTGTTGGTGGTTAGGACTTCGGATGTATTATCAGAAGCATATGTAGTGGATAGATGCGTTGAAGCGTATAAAGCAATCAAATGGAGTTAATTACTTAAGTGATTGGTTTAATATCAATATCAGCGGAGCGCACAGCAAGGAATGTGTACTAGCAGGCTCTCCTTGGATTTACAATTTGATATGGATGGGGTTATAGAATAATTATAGGTGGGGATAGCAGGAGGAGGTGTTGTGGAGAGAAGTGCCCTACCTTTATAAAGCGATGATTTTGGTTTTGTGTGGCGAATCTGATAGAGAGTTTTGCAGAGGCATTGGTTCACTAGATTGGCAGGGTATGCTTTAAAAGGAGGGAGGTTTATAAAGTAAACGTAAGAATAAGAGAAGGATTAATTGGTTTGAGTGAGGACAGTCCTCGTATGAAGTTAATGTTAGATGGTGAGTAGCAGGAAAAGTGTCTGAGTTTAAATATTTAGGTCATATACTGGATGAAAAGGGAAAACGGATTACTGCAAGTGTATAGGAACGTTGTGAATGGCAGGAAGGTGGCGGATGTAAAAGGACCAAGTCTTGAGTGCTCTAAAGTCTTGCATGAGGGTATGTTGTTACCTGTGTTAATGTATAGGTAGTAGTGAAATATGGCTTTTAATAAGAGGTATAGATCCTAAAGGTACAATGTGTTGAGATGGACAAATTTTAGGAGGTAAAAATGTAGGTGAATAAAAGAAGACGTTGACTAAAAATGAGGATTTTCAACTTATTGAGAGTTGTGTGGTGTTGTAAAAGGAGGGGTAAATGAGAGATAAATGAATTTGGGATGGATGGTTTCGTCATTTGGAAAGGATGGATGATAGTCGGTTGGTTAAGCGGATGTTTAGTGGATGGGAATCGACGGCTGGGAAACCGAAGAAAAAGTGGATTTGGTCAGTAAAGGAATGCTGGAGGAGAGAAATGTGAGTCTCTTGGCACAGGCGAGAAAGAAAGGTGCATTAATAGGTCGGATGAAACTGGCAAGGTTTTCGTTTAGGCGCGATTTGAGTTGTGGCCTCAGCCCAACTGGCCAAAAGGGATGGACCTTCCGCATTCGACGAGATGCCAATAGCGTGAGGATCCCTGTCTAGCGGTCCCGCTAAAGCTCTCGGCAGTGGTACTTTCTGAGCTAGCGACAAAGTTGTTCTAATGCTAAATAGGTAAATACGTGCGGAGACCATGTAAGGCTGGGAAGTTTACTAAATCAATTCAGCATTTCAGTATTCGATTACAGGAGTAAGTAACGCCAGTCTGCGATCGACCATTGACGCTTACGCATCCAACCTTACCTCCTAGTTCTAGTGGGAAAGAAGGCTGGTGTGATGATTATTTATATACTATATAATATATTTACCTATCCTCATATAAACTATATATATATAACACCTACTATCATATATATATATCATCTATATATGCTATATATTGTATATATATACCTATATATAATATACTATATATATATATCACTAATATATTATGATTATATATATATATCATATATATACTATAAGTATATATATATTGTTGAAGGATCAAGAAAACAGAACTTCTTCACCTTCTAATCATGGAGAACGTTGCCTATATATTACAAACTATACTAAAAAATGCAAGTGATCAATACGTCTTTTCTTCTATATACCAATTTATTTGCTTAATTATTGAAAACTTTATAATATTACTAGATTTTAATTATAATTGAAGGAGAAATTATAATTTTAATATAATAAATGTTTATTTAGGAAAGCTGGATTAACATATTGTTTATCAAATATACAACTATTGCAGTATCATTTATATACAAAAGAAACACGAAAAGATAAGATAATAATGATTACAAGGTTATAAATATTTTACAATATATTAGTGCAAACAAGAATTAAAACGAGCTATTTTATAGAACAGATTGCACAGATCAATATTAGTGCAAGCACAGTTATTTAGTAAAGATTAAGCTAACGTTGGTTCTTCTGTCACCAACCCCTTTACGAATGAGACCAGTCCTAGATGCCAAAACCAAGAGCTAAACTTCATTAAGTGTTAACAAGAGAAATTAACTAGATTACGTACAGTTTAATTAAGATGAGTCTACTAAAGCAGACTAAAAGGTTCTTCAGTGCTTGTTATTCTTATATAAATACATATTCATGAGTTATCCTGATATATGTCCTGAGATTACCATATTAGAACGCTAGAGCACTTCTTTCGCGCGCTATTCCATATGACACACCTCATTTGATCTTGTAATATTTATATGTTAATTAATTGCCAGTCGGATGCCTAGTTTTAGATCGCTAATGATCACTTTTTACTGAGAACAAAGGAATAAAGAAAATTTTTAATACAAAACATAGATTTTTGTAAGCTATACTACAATACAATACTATACTAATAACTACAAGAACTACAGTGAAAGTTTAGGAAAAACTAAAAGAAATCTACAATAAACATAAAAGAAACTACAAATAAAATAATAGTAGAGAATCTGTCTCGACGATCTTAGATCGATCCATCAAGGAAAGCACGTAGCAAAGTTGTTAGTGCTTCGGCAAACAGAAACAAACCCGAGAATTGACAGACCCCTGGGAGGTTCCTTATTCTTTCCTTTTGCCAAAAAAAACAAATATATATTATAAACATAAGAATAAAGGAGTTAACATGGACAGTGTCCTTTAGGATTCTAACCTCAATGAATACAACAAAGACTCACCAGGCAGGCCGACGGGCAAACCCCTACAATAATATATATATATGGGATATATACCGATATAAATATATATTTAGTTATATAATAATAGTCCCTTATAACTATAAACATATTATATACACATCAATTAAGCTAATATATTATAATATAGTATAATATATATAACTATTATATATATATATTAGATATATATATCTATATAATACCTATCACTTTCTATATGCATAGCTTATACCTATATATAATAATATATATATGATAAGCCGTCATAAGAACAGTTGTTTTTGGCATTTGTATATGAGGAGGTAAAAAAAGGATGTCTTAAAGTACGCATACGTAAGAAAAATGCAAGTAAAGTGACAATTTTGGTAGGAGGATAAATGGGACTGGTTTCACATATTGACTTACAAGTGAATAGGAAGCGCGAAAGGTTAGAATGAGAATAAGGGAAATCTGCTTAGAGTAAGGGAATAGGGATGGTGCTTTTCGTAACTGGATTAAGATTTGAGTAGGAAGAGCGTAGCGAGGAGTACATCGAAAAATCTCCGTAACATTGACGGTAAATGAAAAGGTGACAGTGAATGTGAGTGGGTTGAGTTTGATGAGGCAAGAAGAAATAGGTATTTCGGGGACATATGCGTATGGTAGAGTGATAAACAAGTGGAAAAACGGTAAGATTTGCAGACATAGATGGATTACTTGTGTGAAATGATCAAGAATGAGGCGAGATGGTGGATTGAATGGGGTTTTGGAAGTTGTGTAACATTGCGTTTATGGAGGGTATAAGTCCGAGGGGTGCATTAATAAGTACTCCCTTGATATAAGGAAGTTGGGGTTAGAGGGAACTAGGATTAAAGGTTTAGTTTATTATTGATTGAGGTTGTGTAGGAAAGAATATGTGTGCTGGTCATGATATTTGGTCGAAAGAGTACGTGAAGACTGATTGTGAAGAACACGGTGGCTTTAGAAGTGGTAGCACGAGGTTTGGATGCCAATTTTTACATTAAAACAAGATGAGAGAGAAGAAAAGAATTGTATTTTGTTTGAAATTACCGGTTTTCAATTGTGTAATATTCTTGTAGATTTAGGGTTTGTTGGTGAATAGACTTCTTAAATGGGTTCAAAAGTGTGTTTCGACGATAGTGAAGGGGAGCGAGGCAGGAATAGTGTTGGGTCCTTGGTTATTCAATTTGTATATCATGGATGGGGTTTATGATAATAATAACAAGGTAGGTGTGGCAGGGACCGGCGTTAGACATGATGAGTGGGAGAGTGGAGGCGCCCCACTTATATCGTCTTGAGGTCTTTTTCCTATTATTACTTGCAATCTTTGGGCCAACGATACTCGCATATTAACAGTCAATGCGGACGAATTTGGTTTTGTGTGGCGAATCGAATCTGAGAGGATTGGTAAGGGGGTTTGAAAGTAATCGTAGCCAAGAATAAGTCCAGCGCTAAGGTTATGGTAGTGGTGAGGGGTGTACGCGTTCCTTTAAAGTTAATGCTTAGATTGTGGAGCCACCTGAGGAGCAACGTGTCTTGAGTTTAATTTTGTAGGATATATTGTTAGAACTGAAAAGGGAATGGATGATGCAGAGTGTATCAGTGGCAAAGTTGTGAATAGTAGCACTCGCGCTCGCGTGCACACCATCTAAATTCTTGGTGGATTCAAAGGGACTAAGTCTCTGACGTGTCTAGGGTTTTGCATAAGGTATGGTTGTTACCTGTGGTTAATGTATATTGTGAGCTATGGTAATGTAATAAGAAAGGTATACCCGATCCTAAAGAACTATGTGTTCCAGATGGACAATCTTAGGGGCGTGTTAGGTTTGAAAAGAATAAAAAAAGATAAAAGAAAAACGCATATTTATGGAGTTTTGATGTGAAGAAAGGCGTAAATGAGAGATCAGACAAGAGTGCATGACGTGCTTACGAAATATGTAAACAAACATGATAGTCGGTTGCGTTAAGCGGATGATACCGCTGTCGAGTGTGCTGAGAAATCGAATGGAGTCCTCGTGAACCCTAAGTGTGAATTTTTTCTGACTGCGACCCAGTTCTTTCACTTAGGAATGACTCCACCAGGAGATCTCCCTACTCTCCAATCAGCCGGATTCGAACATTGGAACGCCGCGCGTTGCAGTGTTTAACAAACCGGTGCTCTAAAACAGTGTACCCAAAAAGACGCTTCAAGCAGAGTTTTAAAAGCCACATGGTTCCTCACCATATAGCGTCAACAATATTTTATCTGGACAACACCTTTTGCTGTTCGGTGTATGATACGCAACCCACCCAACTCTGGGCGGTAGGGAGGGAGTGACGATTTACATATAATATAATATTCATATATATATATATATAACCTATTATATATTATATATAATATTCTATTATCATGGGATGAAAATACATGATATAAGATAATATATAATTAATTTATATATACGTATATACCTACCTATATAATTAGAAAAAATAAATTTTAAAAACAAAAAAATCCAATGAGCCCTACGTCCACCTTCAGGGGGTTTTCCCGCAATCTCGCCTAGGCTGTTAGTTGATGGTAAGCATTCATGATATCTAGTTCGTGTTAATAGATTCATAAAGAGTTATTGATTTAGGTTCTAGTGTATATCGCGACATCCAGTGAATGATTGCAACTCGGCATAAGTATCAGCATGTGTAGAATGGTCACGTTACTTTTGTCCTTAAATATTCTGGGAAAGAACTCGAAGATAAACACCCATGCTATCTAATCGTTGTTGGCATTTCTTGGCGTATGTCATGAAAGTCCTCCTATAGAGCATATTAACACTATGACTAATTTAAAATCAAAAATGCCACTAATTATTATGGTGTTAAGACTGGATGATGTATGAACAATTGCTAAATGGGGGGGGATGGTAGAATGTGCTGTTATACTTATTTAATTGTGTTATTTAAACGTTTACTTTTTGTGTGTTAGCGAGAGCCTAAATAAAAACTGGTAATATTAATTTTATTTGAAAGTTTGTAAAAGAGAAGGGTTGGGAGTAAAAATTGAAAATTAATGAAAATCATTATAAGCAAGTAGTAAACACATTTCCTAATACGAAAATATCCTATGTAACTCTATCTAAAATAGTATAATTTAATATAATTTTACCTATCAGCTCATTTCATTTTAAGTTATTTTTAATTAACATTTTATATCTTCATCGCATTAAACTTAAGCCAGATTAAGTAAACCGTCTGGATTTAGAGATAGATGCGTGTGATTGTGTGTGTGTGTGTAGTAGTTTGTAGTAATTTTTTCATAGCTCATTACATAAGATATTTTAAGATACTTTACCAGTACTTTAAAGATGTAAATGGCAAAGCAATATCTATATCTTGAAACTCTATGTATGACTTCATGGAAATGATCTCTCTCTCTTCTACTCATAATACATAATTATTCTGCTTCTGCTTTTTTATAATATATATATATATAAATCAACGAACCAGTAAATTAAGTTATTCTGTTGTTAATATTAATCATTACCTTCGTATTTTAGTACTGGTTATTTTACAGTATTTAATCTTCCCTATAATATTCCTTATCCTCTTTTTAAAAAGTTTGCTTGTCCATATCTATGTTAACTATAATTCTTGGGAAAAGTTCTTTATGCCAGGTTTAATTTTCAATAAAGGTGGAGAGCTTATTTAAGCTTTTTCTTTGTGTAATCATAATTCTTGGTAATTTTAATTATTGCTACTATAAAGGAAATTATCTTCATTTTCAGTTTGGCCATTTATCTAATGCACTATAACCAAACAATAGTATTTTTGCGTTGATGTGTTTATGTCACTTGAATTGATCTTTATTTTTTTGAAATTATAATCCTTCACAATGGCGGTCCTGCATATTTTTGTTAAAAAAAAAGACTTACTTGCTGTAATGAAGTGGTTAAACCGATCTTAAGTAGGATGAGTGAAGTAGCAAAAAGGTCAAGGAGAACTTACGGTATTGGCATACATTTGAAAAAAAGCATTACTTTTAATGTGTAATGCTGAGAAGCTACTTATGAAGAATTTGTTTACTGCATAATTTTCTATATTTTGCAGTTTACAGAGGTGTGTATTGTAACTAATTTCGATACTCGCACATCATTAAAAAAAAAGTAGCTGACGTATACAACGGATTATCCTTTCCAATATACAAATCTGACATTCTTTCTAGGCGCTTCGTATGTAGAATGTCCGATCGTCTTTGGTTTCGAATCCATGTCCGCGATGGCCAGCACTCCAGAGGGACTTGAGGTGAAGCAGAGATTGCTATCAAACTGATTCTCTATTTACCTCTTAATCCACCTAGTCAGTAAATAACTCTTTCACCTGACTATATTGCCTGCTGATTGTAGGTAGTGAACTCCTTACAAGGAAAAGGTTTGATGCCAATCACGAATTCTAGATCTTCACCTACCTGAATAGTCTCTCCCTGAGGGTTAACATCGGGAGATGTCTGCAGCTCTTGATACTTTTTACACCCTATTAAGATATTCTTAGGACTTTTTTTTTTTTTTACTTTATTTGAAGTATACCCATTATCTGCTAAACACTATCCAACCTCCCTCACGACTCCCATTAACCATGTCAATGTTTGGTACGAGCCACTGCCATGTTTAAGGGACACTCTCTCTTAAATTCTCTCTTAGTCAGAAATTCCTCCTTCCAAATATTTTATATCTTGCCCTTAAAGGGTCTCTCGTTGCATGCTTAGTTCCCCCCCTACTCACTGATTAAAACCTCTTCAGTATGTTTTAAATCTTCCATCAAAATATTTTTTTGCCTTTACACATTTGGTCATAGAATTTCATTTGCTTATTTTCTGCTTTTTTAACTTATAAACAAGATATAAATTCTAGTCTTATACTTTGTGAATTCTATTTTTAAGACGTCTTTAGCCAACAGGAATCTTTTTCGCACATTTTGCCCTTGTTGTTTCTAATATACTAAATAAACATAACAATCAGCATTATTTGTTACTATTAACAAAATAAATTGTGGAATTTTACTTGTTATTTTGCAGCAGGATCAATTCGGAAATAGTTTGTTATTCGCCACCCCCTCCCCCTTTTTTTTTATTCTAATGCACTCGGTTACGGAATCTCTAGCAAGCAGAGATGCACCAAATGGAATTTACCATCATATTGTTTATGGGAGAAAAATTAATTTTATATAGCATATTGTTTTATAAACACCTTTAAGTAAGCCTAAATTCTATCTTCATTGTAAAGGGTAGAAATTTTACTAATGGTACCTAAGCTAATCGTCACAATCAATGTTGCATTTATTTATCTTCATCCACGCCTGGTATGTTTAACTTGGAAATTAGAATACAGATAGTGAAGTTTGAATTTTTAGTACCCAAATGAATCATTTTCTGAATCTTCTACTTTTCTTGCCATGCATCTATTGGCAAACAGGAACTAACATTTTTTTTCTAAAATGTGTTGTAAACTTAAGATTTTACAAACGCTTGATGATATCTATAAGCAATTTATTACATTTGCTTATTTTATAAAATTTCTTTTAAGACCGATACCGTACTTTAAGTTTCTAAGAAGCAGAATTCAAAAATTAGGCATTCCCGTTTTTCTCTTAATTACTTTTTGTAGTAAGAATGTTATATTTCTATAAAAATTTGCTGATTTTTAATTTCTTTCGATTACCTAAGAAATTATTATTTATTTATTTTATTTTTCTCTTTAGTAGGCAAGGTTCTCCATCAGAGGAGGATCACCACAAGAATGGAATGATGAGTATGAAAGAAGCAGAACTTGTAGCCCAAGGAGTTGTTATGGGACCTGGCAGTCATCATCAAGTTTTAGGAACTCTTGATCACCACCACCATCATCATGGACACTTCGATGGAGTCAATGTTAATAGCGGGGCTGTTGGTGGCATGGGAGCTGGAATGGGTGCTGGAGGTATGGGAGGAGGGATGGGAAACCATGCTGGTATCTTAGATCCATCTACGATGGGCAGTAACGGACCTTTCTCATCTCCTGTTGGGCATGACTATTCAAATATGGCTACTAGTATGCCAATGGATTCACCATCAATCTTACCTGGACCTCAACATCAAAATTTTCCTGACAACCAGGTAAGTTTCGACCTTAATAAATGCTTAGTTTGTAGTTATTTTAGTTCATCACTTATGCCTCCTTCTATGCGAGCGTTAATAAGTCAATGAGTGTGTTTAAATCACTCATATAGATGGAACAATGTACTTACTCATTGATATATTGAAATGGCGTTTGCCAGGCACCAGAAACGCCGCGTTTTGAGCGCTCGTAAAGAATAGCCCTAGCATGCCATGTTGAGTATATTTACCCTTGTGCCGTAGTTGGTAGGTATATACTATTTATCTTTTATATGCCACACTATTGTTTGGAGTAATGATAAGCTTATATTTTGGGTATTTAATTTTAAATAGGTTATTAATAATTATACCTGTACTGTGCACTTATCAGCCGAGGTGGAGGTGGGGGGGTGGGCGGTATAATTTTTAGGAGCTTTGAAATTGGTTTCTGATGAATACTGAAAATACTATTATTGTTCACACATTAATTAATTTAAATTAAAAGAGATAAGCAAATTATTAGGAAAATTAATAGAAATTTTAGTTTTTAGATTCTCTTTTCTTTGGAGTTAAATGTTTAATAAAGAAAGAAGTTCTTCCACTCGGGTTTGCTCCTAAAGCTAATATTTTAATAACTAATTAAGAGCTATTTTAAAATAAAAAATTTAAAATTATAGATTTTTCTTAAAGGTTAATACGCTTTTAAAATCCGTGTTATAACAAAATTGTGTAGATAATGTTTTTAATATTGTTTAAAAAGAGCTCCTTCCTTCCCTTAATTGAGGAGGGAAACTTCTATAGAGATTTTCTTTCGAGGAATCAAACCTTCCACTTTCAACACGCGAATTCGATTCTTTATCACATACACATCTCGTTTGTTTAACATAATTGAATGTTAACAGTTTGTAATTGTTTTTCACCATCGTTAATTTAATATATATATTATATCAATATATATATATATATATATATATAATATATATATATATATATATATCATATATAATATATATTACTTATATATTAATTATATATATATGATATATATATATAATAACTATATGATAATATAATATTATATAATTCCTTCTCTTTTTCTCACAAGACTCCTGTAAGCGTGAACGCTTGTCTGTTGTATTCTGGACGAAACCCCTCCACCGCGGTCGGTCCTCATAGATTCCAGACTCCTTCCAGCTCCTCCATCCCAAGTCCTCTTCTCTCAATGGCCATCCTCACAAGTCATTCCATCTGATTCTTGTGTGACCCTACCCTGACGTCTTCCCAGGCCCCATATCTGTAGTACCTCTTCGGATCTATCCTCATTTCATCCTCTATCATATGTCCGTACCATCGCAGATGTCCCTTTTCAATAAAACTCAGTCATATCAGATACTCTCCACCCCCAAGCTCCTCTTTTCTCCATATCATCATTTCTCCATTTCTATCCTCCTCGTAACTCCCTTTTATGGATCTTAACACCCTCATTTCACACGCTTGTACCCGTTACTCTTAGCTTTTTTGGTTAAAGCCACGCTTCGCAACCATACGTTAGTATAGGTCGTAATATACACACACGTATATTACTACTTTCACCTTTCAGGGACATTCTGTCTCGAAATTAACACGAATATAGCAATCTCTAGGATGTTTATTCAAACTTTTCTATTCTACTTACTCATTCCATGTTATAATATTCCTGTCCGAAAAAACTCCAAGCGTATTTAAACTGATCACCTGCTTCAATTCTTGATCCCTCACTTTATATATCATTTCTTTCTCCCTCTTTACTTATCAACATCACCTCAGTCTTCTCCCCATTTATCCTCATTCTGCTCTCCTCATACTCCCATCCCACACTGCAATAAATTCCTCTAAGCAGAAAGCCCTCTTGAATTCCCGCCACCAAGGCAAGGTCATCTGCGTACTCCAAAGACCGTTTCCTCCACTCGTCTCTGGACCATTTTTCCACAATAATCCAAGAACAGGATAAACAAAATCGGAGAAGAACACTACCCTGTTTCACCCCCGTATGAACCTCACACCAATCTCCATCGTCCATCTGGGTTTTCCACCTTGCATAAACTATTCGTATAAGTGCTCTTATTAGCTTCATTAGTTTTATTTCTTTCCGGTATTCATACTCTCTCCGCTTCCTCAGTATATTCCACCAGGACCCCTCTCGGTATAGCGATCAAAGCCTTCTCCAGGTCTACATGCCAAATACAATTTCTTCTGCCTTTAAATTCCCCAACCTCTTTTCTGCATCACCATCCTTTAAAGCAAATACTCAACATCCACTAGTTCGATCTACTTTGGCTAAAGCCATGTTTGCCACTTCGTCCATTTTATCTCCACCCTCATCTCTCAATCTTTTCTAACATTCTTTCATCATACTTTAGCGATATGTGGTGTCAAGCAATTCCTCTGTAATTTTCTACAGTTTGCCTTATCCCCTTTTTTAAATTGGGCATTTATACTGATGCTTGTTTCCATTTCTTTAGGTGTCCTTCTCTTTCGCCAGCACTTACTTCATTAATTTTTCATCCATACAGCTTCCTTTCTCCTCCACATTCTCTTAGGATTTCCGGGTATCCATTCATCCTTCAACCCGGTGATTTCCCTTTTTCATCCTCCTCAAGGCATATGCCATTCTCTTCGCGTGATCTCGACCAACTCGTCCTCCACCACCTCCCCATGGTCCTCCACTTCATGCAAACTCGATTCCCTCATTTGTATATTCAGTAAAATTCTCCTAACTCAATTCTTCCTCTTTCCCCAATCTCTCGGGTCCGTTAACATCCGTTCCATTCTCATTCTTTATGCATAATGTTCGACGTGCTTTCCCATCTCCTTATAGTATTTTGGCCCATATTAAAATCAATTCTCTCTCAAGTACCGCGCAGTCCCTGCTCCACTCATCTACCTAAATCTTCTACCCATGTATTTTTCCTTTTCTATTCTTTTATCATTCCTCCTGTTTCGATTTCTCACACGTTATATACTGCTTCTCTTCATCCTCCATTCCCTTCTTGTCTTTCACCATCCCTTTTAAAACACTCATATTTCCAACTGACCTGCTCTCTTGCACTCTTTCTGTCCACCCCGCTGTTTGTCGTCTTTTCTTTTTTCCAGATATTGTTTTGGTTTCTATGATCCTCTCAGATAACCTCCACCAATGTATCACGGAAAACCTCCCAACCTTCCTCCACACTCTACCATCCTCCGCAATCCTCTGTCTTTTTGTATCCATTTCTCTCTGGAATATGTTTTTACAATCCTGGTCTCTCATTTCTCAACCCATAAATCTTTTTCTTCCGCCTGCATCTTAAACAGGCTTCGGCATTATCCGCATTACCTCATTTCCCCACCACCATTCGGTGGTCTGCGATCTCCGATAGCGGGAATGGTATTTTCACATCCCTTATTATTCTTCGATCATTCACCATAATCAAATCTATCATTGATTTTTCTCCATATATGAATGCCTTCCGTCATCCCCATCGGTACCATGTCCATTTCTGACTTTCTCTATGTTAATAGTACATGTTCACTTATACTCATGGTTGTACGTACCACAGTCTATGATGCTAATCTCCCGCCAGATTCTTTATTTCCCAAAACTAAAACGCTCCTAATCAGCATTTCTATTCCCTGCACGATCCGTACCAACGTGGTCATTCATATCCCGCCAAAACAATAACACTATCATAGGAACGGTTATACTCTATTTTGACGTCCCTGCAATTCCCTTAGATAAAAATTCCCTCTCTCCTAGCTGGTCATGCCATTGCTGGCGGTGCGCTAACACCCTTACTAAAGCTCAGATTTACTCCGGTTTGTCTTTATTGAAACAGACATAATACGAGAGAATTTTTCTGTTCGATGTTGCTTACTCTTTGTGACATCTCTCCCGACATTATCACCTCCCACTCCATGTCTATTTTTCTCTTCCTCCACTATATACTCAGTTGGGTAGAATGTATGAGATGAAAGCAACTCTAACTCCACTTCCAGCCAATCTCGTTTCACAAACTTCCAGCACATCCAACCTCCGCTCTATCATCAGCATCACCATCTCCTCTCTTCCCTCTCCTGCATTCAACATTTAAAGTGGCAACACGTATATTTTCCTAGAAGTTCCATTTTCGTAATCCAAAATCGCGCGGTCGTCTTCTTAAAAGTCTGTCAAGCCTCCGAGGCAAAACATGAGTTTCTTGAGCAGGTTTGAAAGTTTGCCGGCTTGCTAGGCCTGTCGGCAACCACTATTCTTCCCCACAATAGTGAGCGTGATCGTCAACTGCTATATTATCACAGCTGTTAACGGGAATAAATTACAGGATGTGGGGTGTTCCCAACGCCCGGCAACCTGAAGTTGTGCAGCCCTCTTATCTGGGCTATGAAGTGGTCTAGTAGAGATACTACCGTGTAAAATTCAGATCAGCTGTCCCAGATTTTCAAAGATATAATCATTCGAAAGAAAAGTCTGAAAAAATTTCATGTCATTCAAATTCCAAAAAAAGAAAAAACAGCATCAAAATATTGCAGCTCCTCTTATTAACATCTTTGCAACTTTTAAATTATAAATTAAATAAAAATATGTAAAATAATTTTGTATTCGTTCGATAGCTTCCAATAAATAATTTTGCATTATCATTAACTGGTCAGAACAACGACGTTGCGACAAGTCTTTCCCTTCTTCACAACATCCTACCACGGTTTAAGATGTTGGTTCTTGGAGCTCTTAATCTTCCTCTTCCTATCTATGCCGACTCTCCTTATTTCCTTTCCATCTCTTGCCCTCCGTCTTTCCCAGAACCCAAACTTAACTCCCGGAAGTCAAATCATATACATCCAATGAATGCGCAGTCACAGAGAAGATTTTCTCTCATCAGCGGATTCCGAACATTGGACACCGCGTCGGGCCAGCCGTTTTAACAATAACCGAATGACTCCTAACTACAGTCCCCAACTGTCACCACACCCGAAGCGCTTCAGGCGTAGTTTTAACATGCCCCGGTTTTTCTCATCCCATAAATTGCTGAGTACTCAATTGATATATAATTATAATAATATAATATATATATATCTACTATATATATATATATATACGTATATATACTATGTTATATATAAATATAGTATATATATAATATATATATATATATGATATATAGTAATATAGTATATTATATATCATCATTATCATTATAAACCTTGAAGGAAATTATAACTACTTTAAATAAAAAAAATTAAGAATGTGTAGTTTGCAAATAATTTATGAAAATTTATAAGTTTATTTCAGTTGTCCTAAATGTTTGTCGGTTGGTTAAGTGAAAAGAAAATATTTATTTTTGTTTTCCCACTTCACTGTATAATTTCAAAATACATTTAGTTAAACTATTATAAATCCATTTATAAGATTGTAATATATGCAGATCTATGGGACATATTGAAGCCATATTAATTTTGGCTATCGACTCTTTGTTTAGCAATATGTTCATAGCGACTGGGACAGTCCAGTAAGTTATCTTTGTCTCTGAACTTGTGAAGAATATTTCATTATCAATAATGACAAGTCTATAGTTTCATCAGCTCTTATTCTCATATTTAGGGAAACGAAAAGGCTTCATACCCATGGTTGTCGCATAGCATTGTGAGGGCAGTGATAGGAGTTTCAAATATCTATTTAGATTTTTTTACATTGTTTCTACTATAATTTATTTACACTGCAAACAATTTGAATAGTTCGATTTATATTCAATGGTTGCACCAACTGAACAATTTTTACATTTGAAGGCGAGTTCCAAGTTCTCCTCCCTGCACCACTGGGAATATTAGCCACTCTGAAAAACCACTACCCAGCTCATTGTTGCCTGTTATCCCAGGGTACTCTTCTTGATGTTTAAGGACTTATAGAGGTCATTTACAAGAAATTGGTACAGTTTTTCACTAGTGGCTCTGATTCTGAACCAAGTAAGATGAATAGACATCTAATATCCGCATGATACTTTCATTATGTTGAAAGACGTTAATGAAAATGTTTGCGTTTGGGAATATTTCTACAATAGTCCCATTTATCTGGGTTTTCATTGAAGAAATCGATGAGATTATTAACGATTTTTTTTCTTTAAAGAAATGTTTAATTTTTCTGAGTTAATTTCTTTAATTTAGTTTGTACACCTCCCCTTGAACTATACTTTGTGTTGTTAAATCTTCTTTAGTTGAATCTCCAGTCATTGCTAATAAGATATTTTCTAATTTTTGGATAATCTCCTAAGAAGTGTAAAAAAAGTGAATTTTTGGAGATGGTGTTCTTAATTTGCAGAATTCTTTAGTTTGATGTTTTTTCAAGCAACTTCAAGAGGCCCAAATCGTTTATAAGGCTGTAGCAGAGATGGAGTATCTATGCAGTAACTTGGATAAACTCGCAGCACATATACAGTTAGTTCTCTAGGTAAACTCTTGCGGTATACGTATATATACAGTTTTTCATAAGATCGCAATCTTCTCTCATTGTTAGCTTGAATTACTTTTGAAACATCCAAATCTTGAGAGAAGAGAATATATCACTGCTTGTCCAATGAACATGATTCATTGGTTCTGGAGTCTTGAATCGAATTCCTTTATCCTAGCTTGTTCCAGGAAACAGCTTGACAAATTACCTGTGATCATCTTTTGAAAATTTCAGATAATGAAAAACCTAGGCCAAATTATTAATCACTGAATTACCTTATCAAACCTCAAATCTGACCAGATTCTCAGCTCGCAGTTTTGTATGATTTCTGGTGATACATGAACTTCCCCTCTTTATCCGTTTGAATAGGGCTACTGATGCCTTGATGCCACTTTTGACTAGAAGTTCTATCCCTTGGTGCCTTCAAATCTTTTAGTTTGCCTTCTAAAGCACATACTCGCAAAATTTTGACCAGTATTTGAATATGGTGTCTAAACACATGGTGGTTATATATTTCGGTCAGATTCTGTTCTTACAAATCCTTTGCCTTGCAGCTTATCCTGGACATGTGATAGTTTTGAAACTCGCGAATCTGCACATTGCTACTTTCAATCATAAGAATGAGTAGCTGAGCAACACTTTGTCTAAAATCAAGTTGCCAACCCAGCCCACTGCTATTTCTATCTGAGATGCACCATTTCCTTGATGCTGCACATCATTTTTCATTAATAATCCTCATAGTGCTGATGAATTAAAGGAGCAATTGATGATTAGCTTTATAAGTTTCACTCAGTGTTCATTTTCGTGATGTTTGTTTTGGGGTCTCTCTCTGCACATATTGGACGAGTTTGTTGAGTGATTGTGAAATCCTGTCAGTGCTAGTACTGTACTGCTGGGATCTCACTTGAAACGACGACTCTTCAAAAGCTCTCAATGCCTTTGAGTTTGCAGCAGTTTTACCCGAAAATTTTTCAACTTTCCCCATGTATCCTCAGACTCTGTTCCCGCTGTGGAGGTGAAATTGATGAGTTACAATGAAAAAGATATTTTTCATTTTTAGTTTAAAAGCTGCTTTGACCTTTTTGAAGCTAATATTTTGTGTGAAGTTTCCCAACTGCCTCTGTTATGCTATCTCTTGAGGGAATCCTAGCTTGTGAATCGAATCCAGTAAATCAGATTACTCATTCTATTCTGATTCTAGCATGATTATTTTCTTTTCTTTGTGTGGTGTTTTTTTTTTTTTTTTTTTTTTTTCCCCATTATGTGGAGATGTTGAAAGTTCCTAACCACCATTGTTTGCAAGTTTAGACCATGTACTGTCAATGAGACATGCGGTATTTAATATTTGAACTATCTATTTTCAATCCCGTACCTAAGGGAGAACTAAAAATAACTGCTAATTTTTAATTTTTTATATAATTTACAATAATATAAATATGTAAATCACTGTCCAAAATCTAGTATATATATATAATTCTTTACAGCTACTTGTACTTCAGTATTGAAAATTTAACCGTTGAGTTTTCTCTTGACAGTTTAACAATTTATTAAGATTGAAGCATATAATTTGTTACTTCAATGTTTTAAGGACAACTATTACATACAGATCAACATGCATGAAGAAATTCTGAACAGATTATAAGGAACTCTGTTCACATTTACTTCTATATAAGACTTGCTGGAAGAGAAAATGCAATGCAAATGATTGGGTTTATAAAAAAGTAGCGAAAGGCGCAGATATACCAGTAAGATTTAATAGTAATAGCAAAAGTGTTTACAGTAGCTATAGCATTAATAGAACGCCCATAGTCTGCGTTGGATTAGAAATTTGCATAAGGAAGGGTGTGCAGCACTATTAGACCAGGAAGCTAGTATTGCGAGATCTCATTGTTGTTAGACTTATGATGGAAAGGAGCAAATGAAAATTTGTGTGTAACACTTATTGCAAGTTTAATGTATGGGAAAGTTGGATAGTTATCCGTTTTTGTGACTAAGTAAATGTAAATGTTTAATAAAGAAAAAACTTCAACCTGCTTGTAATATTTGAAAGAGGTGGTGTAGTATCTAGATGCTTTGAAAAATGTGAAAGAATGTTTGTGGAAATGTCAAACAACCCAAGTAAAGGGGAAAACCTAGACAATTGAGATAGGATTTCTAAAACTCATCTTCAGGAGTTCTTTAACGATGACGTAAGTCCTGATAGTTTTCTAATTAAGGGCCTTCAAATATTTTAAATTCATATATATTATATAATATATATATATATATATATATCATATATATATATATATCATATATATATATATAATATATATATATATATATATATATATATATATATATATATATATATTTTAATTACAATTTTTCTATGTATGATATCTCTTCATCCACTTAATTATTTAATACTTATTATTTAGGTAGATTTTTTAACGCAATTTCAACCACGGGCGAACATTGTTCTCCAAGATTTTTTATTCATGGAATTGCCGTTAATAATTATAATTCATTTTAGTGTAAATAATCAGACTATATAAATTTATAACAGTTGCTGTTACAATAGATTATTCACCTTATAATCATCCCTCATTCACGGAGTAAAATACTTTTGCCTTACCTTCACCTTTTCCCCAATCTTCTTGAGATGATAAAATTAAATCATATCCTATAATACGTAATGATTAATTGTGGCTCGGTGGAAGTACACACGCCTCCAAAGCTAGAGGCCCAGGTTCGAAACTGGTCGGGTGGGAGAATGAGTTATTCTCTCCTTAGGCCTAGCTTCGTCCTGCTCAGACGTAAAAACTAGTACACCCCTTCTTGAATAGAGCTCTGCCCGTGAGCGGTGGTGTCAACGGTTTAAAAATCTTTTAAGTGGATATATCTTTTACATTGGTTGCTATAAATCTCCAAATCATATCTCGCATTTCAAGTTTCTGTAAGAAAGAAACATCGATCTTTATTCATTACAACTTTCTTAACAAGGTATAAACAGATACTGGATTTAATATGACATCAAGAAAACTGATTGAAATTTTTAGAATTAACAAACGACAAAGGAATTTTATCTTAATATTGTTTTTTTTTTTGCGGTCATAAGGTCTGTTAAATATATATATATATATATATATACCTATATATATATATATAATATATATTATATATTATATATACAATATATGTATGATATATGTGAATATATATATATAATACTATTATACTATGATATATATATATAATATATATATATATAATATATACGATAATATAATATGAATATATTTATACATATAATTCAGAAGTAGTTAATACACATGGCAACAGGCTCCCACAACTTCATTTAATACATTTTGCAATAAATTTTTTAACCGATTCGCAATTTATATATATATATAGTATCATACCAA
This sequence comes from Trachelipus rathkii, assembly GCA_015478945.1. NCBI lineage: Eukaryota > Metazoa > Arthropoda > Malacostraca > Isopoda > Trachelipodidae > Trachelipus > Trachelipus rathkii. The sequence continues at coordinate 27,368 of JABUQX010033551.1, forward strand.
AATTTACCTTATCTATAGTACATGATTTTGTACATAACCGTATCTAAACAATCTATTATATATATATATATATTATAAATATATAAATATATATATATAATTTAAACGTTCAACAAATATCAATTGTTCTCTATTATCCTGTTAATAAATTTAAGATGATTCGTCTTTTAAAGCGATAATTTTCATTAAATAATATAAATTTACTACATTTTTTTGCGTCAAAACTTACCAACATTTTGTACATTATTTTTTATAAGTAGATAATGTGAAGTATTACCATTCACTCACCAACGCCTTGCAAAGCAATAAAATAAATAATATATAGCATATGCAATCAATAGGTGCAAAAGTGATAGCCCATACGTTCTCTCTACGTTCTTGACTATACGTTATTGTGTAAGCATCATCGCTGTGTGGTGGTGCATGGTGTCGATATATAATATATATTATATATATATATATACACGACTAGTAATGATATAAATATATATATTATAATATATATAGGCTAATATATATATATATATATATTATATAGTATATATACTACGAATCGTAAAAGACAGAATCATGAGTAATTCAATACTTTCTTCAAAGAGTTTTTATTAAAGTCTTTTAAAAAAATTATGAGCACACAAAGAAAGCATGACTAATTTCTGCAGATTAAAAAAGAAAGTTTAACCTATGTGTTTATTTGAACAAATTTTAAAAGGTACCTATAAGAGCCAATAATTTTCCGAAGTTTTTATAGAGAAGTTTAATTTTCACAATAGCGTTATTGATATTTTACCTTTTTATTAAAGGTTACACTGTCACTGTCCTTGGAAGTACTATGAAAAGATAAATTCGCACCTATATTCAGGGTGTTATGAGAACCACATCTATACAGGATTTCCACTACAATGCTCTTATAGTTAATAATCTTTTAAACCTGTATTTTAATGTAGGGCGTCTATAATACCCTAAATAAGCATAATGATGACCTCGTACGTCATTCAAAGTAGTTCCGAATTCTTTACACAATTTCATCAATTTTGTGTGTATATATAATATATACTAACTATTATATACTACTACATCCTATATATATATATATATTAGTATATATTAATTATTTATAACTCCATATATACTTAATCATATTATATATACTATTATCATATACATACCTATAATAATTTATTACTACTTATTATTAAATATAAAAATATAAAGAGGCCAAAAAACTATTTATAATACAATACAACATCCACCGGAACACTTCGAAATATATTATATATATATAATTATATATATATATTCCTAATACAATATATATATACTATATCCACATAATATATATACTTATATATGAAGGTATATATATATCATACTATATATATACCTATATACTATATATATATGCTTATGTGTGTGTATGTATGTCTACTTTTAAAATAATAGATTTATTGACGGTGTGTGAGTATTAAGTAAATAATAGCCATAATAACGAACGACCTGCAACCACTCGAGATGAAACTCTGTTAGACTTTTGTCGAAGTTGATTTTTTTAATGAATTAAAACCCTTTTATTCTATCTCACATTTAATTCGACTTTAACGGCCGCGCGTGTAGAACTTCTTTCTGAATTACTTTTGTTAATGGCCGGTTTTTTTCATTACCGAAGTGTGTTGTATATTAGTATGCATACTGTTATATTTCTCAGTTAAAGTCCTGCTGGCACGGTCACAGTGCTCAATATTATCCAGAAATTGTAGGTAAACACTGATCACCGAATATTTCTCGGGAACCAAGTCTAAATATTACTATAATATGTAATATATATTTATCAGTATAATATGTAGCTATCATTATACTAATATATAGTATACTATATATATACTATATATAATATAACTCTATAATATATACAATATAATATAAATTAATATAATACTAAAATACATAAGTAATATAATATAATAGTATATATTATGTTGTGTTGTGTGTGTGGGTAATTATAGAGCTTCAAACTACATCTAAGTCGATGTAGAATACTATATAAAACGACATAACATAAATAAATTAAATAGTTTTTTTTTTTTTTTTTTTTTTTTGTTACTTGATTTTCGTATTCATTTTATGTATATATATCTAATTTTGGCACTACGTTTTAATAGGGATAACCACCCGATCGAAATGCTCTTTTGTTCGAATTATCAT
>JABUQX010033552.1:12500-46079 GCA_015478945.1 Trachelipus rathkii
TAGTAGGGAGGAAATAATAGGCAGAGTGAGAAAGTTGAAGAATGGTAAATCAGCAGATACAGATGGAATTATTGGTGTTATGATCAAGAATGGAGGCTAGATTGTGATTAACTGGATTTGGAAGTTGTGCAACGAAGCGTTTTTTTTGGAGGGTATAGTTCCAAAAGATTGAAGGAGAGAAATATAGTCCCCTTATATAATGGTAAGGGAGATAAGGAGAACTGTACAAACTAAAGGGGAATTAGTTTATTGAATGTTTTATGTTATTTTGGTAACATTTTGGCTGAAAGAATGCGTCGAGTGACTGAATGATGATGAACAAGGTGCATTTAGAGGTGGTAGAGGATGTATAAATCAAATTTTCACATTGAAACAAATGAGTGAGGAAATATGAAAGAAGAATAAGTTGTATTATGTTTTATGGACTAGCAATAAGCGTATGACAAGATTAATAGGGGAAAACTGTTGGGCAGGCGTTAGTGATTTAGTGATATGGTGTTGGTGGTAGGTATCTTGGTGGTAGGTATCTTAATGGAATCAAAAGATGTATGTCGATAGTGATGCTTGGATAAAAATAAATGGAGTGGAAAGTAAATGGTTTAATATTAAAAGTGGAATAAGGCAAGGTGTTAGACTTATGGAGAATGGAAGAGAGTGTACGGAGCCCTGCTTATTGTACACTGGTGATTTTGGTTTTGATTGGATAGTCTGTCTGAAGAAAGTTTGAGACGATTGGTAAGGTGTGTAAAAGGAGGGGTTTGAAAGCAAATGTAGATAACAGTAAGGTAATAGTAGTGGGTGAGAAGAGTCCGTGCTGGGAAATCATGCTAGATGGTGAGCAATTGGAAAAAGTATCTGAGTTTTAATATTTATGTTATATGTTGGATGAAAAGGGAAAGGAAAATTAGGAAAGTTGTCAATGGTAGGAAGGTGGCTGGTACAATTAAATCCTTGATGAATGTAAGGAACTAATTCTTGAGTGCGCTAGAGTTCTGTATAAGAGAATGTTGTTACCTGTGTTAATGTATAATGGTAAAATTACGGTCTGGAATAAGAGGTATAGATCTATGGTGCAATCTGTTCAGAGGGACAATCATAGGGGCGTGCTAGGTGTGAGAAAAATTGATAAAATGAGGAATGAACGTATTAGAGAATTGTGTGGTGTGAATAATAGAATGAGGAATGAACGTGTTAGGAAGTTTTTTGGTGTGAAAAACGGTGTAAATGAGAAAATAAACGAGTGTATTACAATGGTTTGGTCATATGGAAAGAACAGATGATAGTTGGTTGGTTAAGCGGATGTAAAGTGGTGAGTGCGCTGAGAATCGACCGGCTTGGAGAAAGAGGGAAAAGTGGATTTAGTTAGTAAAGAAATTCGAGTCTGGCAGAGGCGAGAAAGGTGCATAATAGGTGTGAATGAGTGGGGTTTTGTGGTTTTTTTAATTATTTGGAATGGTGGGGTTGGGGAGGTTTTGTGAGGGTGAATGGTTGTGTGCCTGCCCCAACTTATGAACCCTACATTGGCGAGATACCGCAATAATAATAATAATAATAATAATAATAATAATAATAATAATAATAATAATAATAATAATAATAATAATAATAATAATAATAATAATAATCATATAACTACATCACTCTCACCTCACACTCACACACATGATATAATAATTTAATAATAATAATAATAATAATAATAATAATAATAATAATAATAATAATAATAATAATAATAATAATAATAACTTCAAGTACAAACCTGTGCAAGGTCCCAGCTTTTGACTACTTTGATAGTGGCAAAAATCATATTTTGACGTAGGCGAAGTTGTTTCTTTTGCCATAAAGCAATGCACCTCTCGTATTGGCGCTTCAGTTTTTCAGCTGCTTCAATGGCTTCAGGGTTGGGTGGTGGAATGGTAAATATGACACCGGGAACATGAGCTTCGATACCCGAGGCATTTACCCTCCATTTAACACGATTACTATTATCGTGAACGACGCATCTGTCTCCTTTGTTGATGGCAATCTGAATAAACAAAAATGTGAATTTCTCAAAAGAATTTTAGTAGATTTTCACAATCAATTATTGCGAGGTCTTTAAAAGGAAATTTAACTCAAGACACAAAGAAACATTAAAAATTAATAGGAATTATTCAAGTCCAAATTGTATCAAATTTAAAAGAATCACCAACACATTGAATATAAAGGAAAAAATAAAGGTGTAGAAGAAATATTTTTTAAGTTATTAAAGTTACTTGAAATAATTCACTCTTCAGAAAAGTTTTATCAATCTTACATCCATTTTCTTGTAGTTGCAAATTGCGGTGGCTGCGGTGGGTTGGCGGAGTGATTGGCGTCTTTGTTTTAGAGGCACAACTGATTTCGAACGGTTAATAAGCTCATCGACTGTACTGTTAAACTGAGCCAGCTCTTCCCTTATGTCTTGCATTTCTCTTAGTAGCTGTTCTCCGTCATCAAGGCCAAAATCAGTTACAGAATAAGTGGTGTTTAAGCGGTCATCTTGCCTACAAACAATTTATACATGTTATTATTGTTAATATCTACCTCCTTTCCCCAGAATGGGGGTGAGGTGCGTAACATACACCGAAAAAGAAAAGTAGAAATAGTAGAACAACATACCCTTAACTGAGAACTCGTCGCAGTCAGAAAGTTACCCCTAGGGTTTCACGAGATTGCAACGGATCCCCACTTTGGTATCTAGTCAATGTGCGGTTCATCCCCTGAGCAGAGCCCACAACCATACCCACTCACAAAACCTCGCAATTCATTCTTGTTATGCACTTTTCTTCCCGTCTCTCCCAAACTCGCATTCATCTCCTTCAGGCATTCCTTTACCGACTCAATCAACTATCTTCGGTCTCCCAGTCGGTCGACTAATAGCAGACTCACCACTATACATATGCTTAACCAACCGAGTATCATCCATCATTTCCATATGACCAAACTATCTCAATGTACTCTCGTTTATTCTTTCTTTTACGCCCTTCTTCACACCACACAACTCCCTAATGCATTCATTTTTCATTTTATCAATTCTTCTTCCAACTAACACGCCCTTAAGACTGTCCGTCTGAACAGTTTCTACCTTAGATCTATACCTCTTATTCCAGAACATAGTTTCACTACTATACATTAATTAACACGGGTAACAACATCCAAAACCCTATTGCACTCAAGACTTAGTCCTTTCACATCCTCCAAGGATTTAATTGCACCAGTCATCTTCCTAACATTCACAACTTTCCTACTACATTCTGCACCATCCGTTCCCTTTTCATCCAACATATATCCCTCCACTCTCTTCCATTCTCCATCATTCTAACAACATCCCCTGCCACCCCTACCTCTAATTCTTTCATAACCCCATCCATATATATATTAAATTACCAAGGAGACATAACATATCTCTGCCCCACTCCACTATTAATATTAAACCAATCACTTTCCACTTCATTTATTCTTACCCACGCTCATCTATCGTCAATAATCTCTGATTCCATTCAGAAACCTATCCCCAACACCATATATCACTAAGACCTGGCACAAAGCTTCCCTATTAATCCTGTCATACGTCTGTTGCAAATCCATAAAGCCTACATACAATTTACTCTTCTTCTCTCTCATTTTCTCAATCATTTGTTTCAAGGTAAAAATTTGTTCCACACATCTTCTACCACTTCTAAATGCACATCGTTCTTCACCAATCAGTCCTTCAGTCATCGACGTACTCTTTCAACCAAAATGCCACTATATGTCTTCCCTACAACACTCAAACTAATTCACCTACACTTCCCTTACCCTTATGTAAGGGTACTATTTTGGTTTCTATTACTCTCATTTACATTCTTGCTCTCCTCCAATCTCTCGGAACTATACCCTCCATAAACGCTTTGTTACACAACTTGGAAATCCATTGAATTACCATCTCGCCTCCATTCTTGATCCTTAACACCAGGAATTCCATCTATGCCTGCAGACTTACATTCTTCCAACTTTTCTCACCCTAGATCCCATTACCTCCTCCCAAAAATACCTATGACTTCTTGCACCATCAAACTCACATGGAAGCACTATCACTTCCTCATTACTGCCAATGTTATGTAGATTTTCGAAGTGTTCCCTCCACACTCTTCTCACATCCATTTTTTCATCAGTTATGAAAGCACCAATCCTATTCAATATTCTATGCAGATTCCCCTTACTCTCATTCTTAACCTTTCTCACTTCCTTCCAGAAAAGCTTCCTATTCTCTTGTAAGTTCCCATTCATCCTTCTTCTAAACTGTTCATTTACCTCATTTTTTCACCTTAAGCCTTTTTTTTTCCTCCATATAATACATTCAACAAACATACCTTTCTTTTGAGACCTCATCATTTCGGCTTTTAGCCGCGCATTCAACCACGCCACATCTTTTTACTTTTAAACTGCTTATAATACTTACTAATATACATAAGCACAATTATTATATATATATAATATTATATATATATATAATATTATATATATATATATATATATATATATATATATAATTATATATATATTAAGTAAATATATATTTATTATATTAATATATATATTATATTAATATATTTATATATATTAATATATATTATATAATATATATAATAAATAAATAAACAATATTAGTGTTATCTAACGTAGTTTAATATTATAATATATAATATAATACTATAATTAACTCATATATATATATATAAATATATATATATATAGTTGGGAGTATTTGTGTACTGGGTTTTCTCAAAAACATATTTGGGATTATATATATATATCTATTTATTATTATATATATAATTATATATATATATAATACCAATATATACAAATCTTCAGGGGCACAGTGCTAGGTGGTGAGAAGGTTACGAATAAAATGAGATGAAACGTATTAGAAGAGTTGTGGTGGTGTGAAGAAAAGGGGTAAACGAGAGAATAAATGAAAAGTATGTTGAGATGGTTTGGTCATGTCGGAAAGGATGAATGATAGTCGCTTGGTTAAGCGGATGTATAGTGTGAGTGTGTTGGAACCGCACGGCTGGGAGACTGAAGAACAAGGTGGATTGAGTCAGTAAAAGGAATGCTCTGCAGGAGAGAAATATCGAGTTTGGCCAGCAGAGCGAGAAGAAAGGGGCATGATAGGAGAGAATGGTGGGGTTTTGTGTGAGGGGTATGGTTGTGGCCACCTGGGCCAAGGGGATGAACCTAACACTTGACGATTTACCATAGTGAGGATACCGTCGCGGTCCCGTGAAGCTCTACGGTACGGATGGATTTTCTGACTGCGACGAGTTCTTACTATTAATGGTTACAGAGGGGGCGGTAAGGCTGGGCTTCTCTTTTCGACTTTTGTCATATTCTTCTACTGCTTTTCTTTTCCGATGCATGTAAGCACCTCACCCCCAGTCTTGGGGAAGAAAAGGTAGATGAATGAAGAAGAAGATAATATATAATATGTATATAAGTTATATATATATATTATAATACTATATATATTATATATATTAATATATATTATATTATATATAAATATATATATATATATATATATATATATATATATATATATATATATATGCGAATGGTGAGGAGGGGAGAGTTTTGGTGGATAGAAGTCTTTCAAAATAGCAAAAATAAAATTTATGAATTTTTCATTTCTAATATTCTAAAATTATTAGCATAAAAAACTGTAAAAAAAATTGATAAAATATTTATTATTAGATACAAACTGTAAAAGAGATCTTACGCCATGATCCATTGTTCTGCTTTGGCAATGTCAGTGAAAAAAGTGTGATAAAAAGATGCATGATGAAGATGTGTTTCCAAACATAGCATAAGTTCGAGCAGCCATTGCCATTGTGTTTGCATAGCAGCCAAATAAGCTTCAACTGTTTTGCTAGCCGGGTGATGACTCATCACAAGATTATTTCCGCGGTCTTGCACAGCACTGAACTGAGATTCTCTCTTCTCCAATTGATTCATTAAACTCTGGTTGGAGTAAATTAAAAAATATTTCTTACATTTTAAAATTAACAGGTTTTAAGAAGTCATACTTAATTTAAACTGTATTGTATTGATTTACATAATGCTTGGAAAAATCATTTTATTTTCAAGCTTCTCGTGCATTTTTAGTTACAATTTTGGTAGAGTACAAACAAACTAACCTCGTGGTATCTTTCAACATCGGGTATATTTAAACTCTTGTTGGCCCAATCTCTATTTAATTCAGTATCCTCTTTTTCATTGAGCCAAATAAGTTCTTGGGTAGCCGCTTGGAGGAATTCAAGGAGGCTGGAAAAAGGATATCTGATAACCTCTTATTATATTATTATTAGCTTGTGACAGTTAATTATTATCAGTACAGTAAGTATTGCGGAGCTATAGTGGTGTTCATGAGTATAAGGTGAACGAGATAATGAAACGCTGAGATTATATAGAGATCACTGACTCTCTTTCTAACCAGAGAAGTTGTTCATATATATTGGAAAAAATTAAATAGTATATATCACAAAGTGTAAATGTTTAAATAATGAATAAAAACCAAATAGTCACGTCACGACTTGCAAAAATATCAAATCAACAACATGTATAATTACCGTATATTAATATCAGCAGCTTGAGCACTGATTCATTATAATCTAATTATGTAGTGAAAATTGGTGAATAATTTTGTGTTCCTTTTGGTGATCGGATTAGAATATAAATTCACTTTATCACACATACCGCCATAAGTATATATTATCGTTTCCGAGTCACTATCAATTTATTACTTTCTCTGAAAAGAGTTAATTAAATATAAATATAAGGGAAAACTAAACTCATTAGTTTATCATTATGGTTTATATATTACTAACATAAACATATATATATAATATATATATATAATATATATATAATTGATATAGATATAGTATATATATATATATACAAAACTTTAAACAGTTCATGATTAATTAATATAATTAAATAATAATTATAATATATATATATAAATTAATTATTATATAATTAATAAATTAATTAAAATATAATAATAATATTAATAATAAAATAATAGATTATATGAGGGAGGTGTAAGACTGAATTATAAATGATAATAAAGGGTGGAGAGATGAACATCACCTATAGAGTACTAATATAGTTAAAGCTTGAGATGTATATATTTAGGTTATATTTGATGTTGTGAATTTGACGAAGTAAGTTATGAGAGTATTGGTAGAGTGGTTTGTAGCAGGGTGTAGTATATGAGATGATGAGGTTGAAAAGTATTGGTAGATAAAGGTCACATAAGGGGTTAATAATAGGTGATGTTGGAATGGTGAGCAATATGTGGAACAAGTATCGTGAGTTTATATATATTTTAGAGCTATAATGTTGGCATATGAAAAGGGTATAGTCAGATATTGAATGGCAGAAGTAAATAAGGATATAATATAGTAAAGAGAATTGGTAATAAGATAATATCTATATTAGGTATATAAATAGCGGGGTGTATAGTATGGTAAGTAGATGCTGGGAATCGAGAACCTAGCTGGGAGACTCGAGGAAAAAGTGGATCGATGTACAGATAATGGTAGATGTCTTATGAAATATATATGAGTAAATGAGAATTTTAAATGAGTATATATAGGTATATCATAGAGGCTTAATGAAGATATATTAGGTTAGCAAAAATTATTGAGTGAATGGCGTGACAGGTTTTTGGTGATGAGAGGTAGTATATCTATAAATATATATAGTTGTGGGGCGTGGCCCATAGATGATAAATATAGATACCTTTGAGCATATGAACTAGTAACCATATACACCACAGAAGGGTCCCATCTTGAGTGTTATGTTGTGGAAGTACACTATGAGTGATGGTAATAATTATTTTTGCGTGCAACGTAGGCTCTATATCCTTAAAAGGTGGTGAGGGGACGGTATATGGTTATGTGAGTATAGGGCTTACCTATCCATCACTTATAGGTAATGAGGGGAACGGTATTAATAATGGCGTACTATCTCATATTAAGAGGGAGAGTAGGAGTAGAGGAGAGAGAGTATGTAGATGAGAGGAGAGGCGAATAGACAGGCAGAGAGAGTATGAGGAGATGGGAGGGAGAGAGTAGAAGTAGAGGAGCAGAGAGAGATAGTGCTGGTCTAGTGGAGAGGAGAGTGAGGTTACGAGATTAGTGTTATATGTATGCGGAATTGGAATATGAAGAGACACTGGAGATGATCAAAGTGAGGATAGCCTTTGTACCCATCAACTTAAGGGTATGAGGGGACGAAATGTTTGGGGGCTACATTATTTAAGGGTATGAGATACGGTGAGAGGAATACAGTGAGAGAGCGTAATGTGAGAAGTTGAGTGAGTCTATAATACGCACGAAGCCAGATGGGCCAGGTAGGCTTAATTTAAGTAGACCTTACGTCATGCTTCTTGGCGGTGCGTATCAATCTATATTCAGCTATATTTTACGAATCTGTCCAGTTTAGTAAGTTTGGAAAAGTTGACTGCTTATAACTAGAATAAATGCCACGCGACAACGTTAACATGGAGAAATGAAAAGGAGTAAAGAAAGAAATAATAAATAATAAATAAGAATAATTAAAAATAATGGAATCGAAATTAATAATCAAAAGTAATAGTGAAATAATATATGAATTAATGAGAGTACAGGAATAAATATATAATACGTACCAACTTGTCTTTACACCAATTGATACACTCTTGTAAAAATTTGAAATGTTCATTAGTTTCAACAAGTCGTGATTCTGAGACAATGATTCTGCTAGAGACTAGATGCAACAATATATAACAGCCGTATTAGTGGACACTATATGCGTGAACAAGACTTTACTAATAGTCTAGAGGAGCAGTAAAGAATTTATTATATCACTAATAACAATACATATGAGAGCAACGGCGAGGTTTTATCATCAGGAGAACATGAAGTGTACCTTATAACAGATGCTACATCAACGTAGCGTCACTTATCAAACACACTATACTATTACACAAACACTCAATAACACAAAAATTTATTATTTACACCACCATCATATTATACGCCTAATCATATCTATATATACACTCTACATATCATCACTCTTATTAATACTATGACATTAACATTATTAACACATAACAAGAGCTCATCATGAGACAATAACTGAGTAATGGGTATCATTGAGGAAACTTTTGCCCAGAAGAATCAGAAACATAACCATAACATAACAGAACGATGAACCACTAACAGCTAGTAAGAGAGATCCGTAGAGAACATCGAGGTCTGTGAGTAAACGCCAACTCACCGAGCGTGGCGGTAATTAATCGTTCTGATTGCGAGACAACATTTTTTTGATGTCTTGTTCGACCGTTGTTTCCCTGTCGAACCATTAAGGCATTTCGTCTCGACTATAGAGAGGGTGTCTCTGAGCACAACATGGTAGTACGGGGGAAGACTTGATTCTTATTACGCTTGACAAATGCATATGGCGGATCGATATATCTCTCTGACATCTATTGAATCTTTAATAAGTATGGTACTATGAGCATTCCCACGAGAGCGATTAGTTGAAATTATGAGGTTCTATACAACATGTTAGTTTTTCATCTACCTTATTCATCCTTCCCAATATTGAATAACTCACAAATGACTGAAGAAGTATATTATTTTAATGTGTAGGAGTAAAGAATTTTGAATATAATATTATATATATATATTATTAATAATATATATATATATATATATATATATAATATACTATATAATTATAATTAAATATATTATATATATATATATTATAATATAATATTATATTAATATATTAATTAATATAATATATAATATAATATTAATATATATATATATTATATAATAATATAAGTATATATATATAATACTATATATATATTATTAATATTATAAATATATATATATATATATATATATATATAATATATATATATATATATATATATATATATTTATTATATATATTATACTATATATTATAATTAAACACTCAGTAATCGGAGATCACTAAGATGCTTTAGATAACCCTATATACCACTTAATAACTAACTTATAAGCCTAACCAACTTAACTTTAATCCATTAAGCTGAGAATTAGTCACATTTCTTAATATTATGAGATTCGCAAAATTGACGGAAGATAAGATTTATATTTATAGAGAGTTGGATTATTGCCGCAATACAAATATGCAATTTTTCGGGACTATATATATCTATTTTCATATAGCCTACATAATCTGAGTAAATACGTGATGGGCGTAATATATTACCTTATTATATTATCTAATATACTATTAATTCAAATTTTCATTTACCAATATTTATTTAATTTATATTAGTCCATATCTTTATCTATCAATCTACTCAACTAAATCTATACTAATGAAGTTACTCCATATTTATTATATATATCTATTATATTAAATTTTTAGTTCACTAACTGGGAAGTTGAATGAATTACTACTAATCTCTTTTACTATCTTTTATTCTAATCGAACATAATATATATATATAGTGAGTATATATATATACTTATATAGCAAATACTATATAACTTTTTGCTTGTCACTCTGCTTCATTCATTAGCTTACCTTAAGGGCGAACCTGAAGCTTTCCCTCATTCACAGATTGGTAGGAAGCTATAGTTATTTTGACACGTTTATTTTTGTTTTGGTTTTTTATACTATATAAGAAACATACTGTTTGTCTGATTCTGGTTCCAGTTCTGATAATTATTTTAATTATATGTAATTTTTTCAAATAAATTTTTAATAATATCTTAAGATATTTATATGATGTGAATACAAGAATAATTGTAATTATTTTTTATAACTGTTAAAATCAATGCATTCATCTTTAAACTTATCAGTGTTTTAAAAGGTATTTCTATATTTATATTATTAATATATTTTTTTTCGTTTGAGCTATATTCTATAAATGACTATCGCCATTAATTGTACCTATTGTCATAAATGTATTATAAAATTGGTAATCAACTACATATGTCATAGGACGCATATGTGTTATGAGTCGTGTTGTCTCAACAAAGAAAATCATATATGAATCAGTACCATTATGGTATATCTTAATATATGGTTTAATTTGAAGAATATAATTCATATAATAATGAATATAGTAATTAATTAATATTGCATATAGTCTTGACATGAGCTCACTATTTACACTCATGTGCCATGTTAAAATTCATTATCACTTAATTTCACGATACATTTAAAGATGCATGTTAGCGACTCACATGCGGATACAGTCTTCTTACACTATAACGTTATTATCGGTACTATATATGAGCAGGAGTCTATGTGGCTGAGGAGGAGAGTTACTGCACACATATATAATATCAGAAATAGTAACGGAGTTAGATTAAACTTTGATTTATATGTATGTCAAATAACAATATAATATAAAAAAGCTAAGCCTGATAATTTGACTATGGAAGATATGACTTATATCAGACTCAGTTTTTGTTATTAAACGAAGATATAAATATTTAGCCAGCTTTCTTTTTGAAGCTGTAATTCTTACAAGCTCTTTATTATAATTAAAAGAATATAAAATATTAAAGGAAATATAACAACCAGATAAAAACACTGCGAGAGAAGTGATATAAGGTTTATTTTATTGACTTCCCTATATCACTCCATAAACTAAAAAAATAGTTAGATAAAATGAAAAGTAAAACAGGGAGAGTGCAAGTAAACTTTAAAACTAAAATGACTAACCTTGTCAAATAACAAATAAAAAAAGTGATTCACATCCCTATTTTTAAGACTATTATAGTGATTGAGTCCTAGATGCTTACTGTATATCAGAGGAGATAATTGATATATTATCCTTTAATGAATATATACTATATAGTATCTATAATAGTATAATTCGTTCGTTTGAGCAATAATTAAAATATCTTATTGAGTATAATATTAAATTAATTAATATTATAATTATTATTTAATTATTTAATATTAAATTGATTAATTATTTATATTTATTTAATTTTTATTATTGATGAGAAATATTATATTATTATTAAATAATTTCATTATAAATAACGCATATATGTCACTTAAAGTAAATACAGCTGCTGTTTTTTTATTAATTGAGATATTCAAATTTTATCTCAATGGTTATATTACCTATATTAACCTTTATATTAATATAGATTTATTATATAAATTGAATTTTAACTATAATATTGAATATTAGATATAATTAGCACGTTCATTTAATTTACTATCGATAAAACTTAATTGAGTTTATCACTCACTTTTATACTTACTATTTGGAGTAATAAAAAATATATGAAACTCTTTGTCACTATTACTATTTATCATGTTTAGTTTCCGCAAATTTCCATCCACGCTAATTCAGATTTTATTTAAAGAACTTCTTTGTTATTAATTGAAAATATTTTTTATACTTCATTGTTTTGCTCACTATATTAATATTATATCAGCTAAATTGCTTAAAATTTATTACTAATACTATTTGTAAAGTCATTTAAGTCACTATAATTTTACACGACTCTTAAAGTATCTAGGAGTTGCATTTTTGCAATTTATAATTATATTTTTATATTTATTTTTTTTTAAATATGAGTTATGGTTGTTGTTTGTGAGCTCTTTACGTCTCGAGGTTATGATGGTCCGAAACACTAATTATTTCTTGGCTGTTGTATTTGAAGACTCAAATAAGTATTATTAAAATAAAATATAACGTGTTCGGAGCCACGGAGTCCGAGGTAGCCTGAGAGAGCGTAGTCTGGCAAGCCAATATCTGTTTCATGTCTATAATATATGAATTTAACTAATCTTCAGCAGAGCCCTAGGATTTATAGCCCAAGCCACGTTTTTTTATCAACCAAATTCGCCTAAGAGAAAATCGACATATAAGTAGTATAGGATTATTTAAAAAATGAGTACTAAGGCTAAATGTGACCACAACAACCTAAGATTATTGTCAAATAATCATATTCTACGACGAGGAGAGAGAGACTAGTAAAAAATCGATATATATATATAATATATATATATAATATATAATATATATATATTATATATAAGTATAAATATATGAGTTAGTATAATATATATGAAATATAGTATTTATATATATATAATATATATATATTATATATTATACTATAGTTATAGTAATATATATATATATATATAGATTATATATTATATTATATATATATAATATATTAATATATATAATATATATTATAATATTATAATATTAATTATATAATAATATTAATATATATTAATATATATAAATATATAATTATAATATTATATATATTTATATATATTAATATAATAGCATAGATATATATATATAATATATTAATTATATATAATATATATATATTTAAAATATTAAATTAAATATGTATAGTATAAGTAATGGTACCGTAAGTGGGTTTTAGATAATAATACCCTTATCAGCTATTACTTATACTTATATAGAGATATGGTACTTAATATATGTATATATATAGTATCACATATGAGTCTGAGTGTTTAACCGTATATATATTATCATTATTGAAATACAACGATATATACTAAGGAACCAATCTATAATATGTTTACCTCTGTATAAGTCTCATAAGACTTTCAGAGTTAAAATGATGTAGTTTTCTCATTTAGATATAACGTACTTATAATCGTAATTAGGAATCTAAGAAGGTTATAACATCATATTGGAGTATATCGTTATATACACGGAGTGGTCTCCTCAATAAGGTATTAAGAGTTTGATGTCTCAAAAATGGTAGCGCACACTTAGACCACATATAACTTCTTATCATAATTTTTTACAATATTTTATCAAAAAACAGAATAAATGCTGTTCAGAGTCGTTTTATTGCACACAAAATTAATATTTCAGCGTATTGAGATACTATTTTAGGAAAAACATAGTGCCGACTTACGTCATACTAAACTATGCCAATGCATTCACTTGAAATATTAGCCCTTATATTTTATCTCGCACGCTTATTACATTTAATAATAATATAATTTAATAAATATAATACGTAGATTATAATGTTTTAATATAGTAAGTATATTATATATATACTTAAAATACTTGTGAAATAAAAAATAAAATAATGAGAAATAATAAAATAAAGTGAGTATTATTGAGTTGAGCCGACTAGATTTGTCTAGCCGGTATTATATTTATTACCACTTTTTTCTTTCCTCTTTGATTACTTGACAATTATGATTATATTATTAATTTTTTTTCTTATTTTACGACCGTACAGTGTTGTGTTTTGATATTATCACGGAAGGATGGAGCTGTGGATTTTAAAAATTAACAAGTTATAACAATGCCTACAATAGCACTTTACATGAGAATGAGGAACCTTGAACGATTCCTCACGTGAGTTTTACAGTATGGGTACAATATAAAAGAAAAAATTTTTATTAGGAAATAACACCAACCAAATATATTTAGATCTATAATAATATTGTTCATAATCACCCAAGTAATTTATAAAGCCGTTTTATTTATGTATTAACCTGTTAGAAGTTAGAGGCACACGCTAGTGAAAGTGAGAGTAATTATTAGTTATAATAATTAACGTGAAGGCGAAATATTTTGTCAAAAAGTACAATAGGAGATTCCAACAAGATTCGTTTCCCGAAATGAAGAGGAAAGTCTTGTAGATGTATCTTTCTAAAGAGATCTAAAAAAATAAAATGCAAAAAGAATGATAGTCCTCAGCCGAAGACCTTTTGTTTAAACACGATGTAAGTTATTATGTATAAATAATATTTGGATCAATCTGTTTAAGTAGAAGCTCAGACGTAAACCAAATATTCATTGATATGATGACAAATAATTACATAGAAGACGAACAATCTTCTTGCAGAGACACACGACAGAACAGGTTGGACATGTCAACGTGTAAATGTACAAATACAGACTATGCAGTTATTATGAGTAATAAATTAACAAGTAATGTAAGATATAAATATAAGTATATCTAATGGGATAGTAATATTATCACATACGTCTAAAATTTAGTAAGCATCTAAGTCTGTATTGAGTCTTATCCATCATCTGATATAAATTGTGATAGTACTCCACCTATAATTAATTTACACATCTGAGAATTTGGAATCTTAATATTCGCGAAAGAATTTGTTATCTTAAGAGGCTGAAGACGAGCATAATACTACATAGTCGTAAGACAAAGAGAGACGATGCACAATATTATGAAAGCACAAAATATCTATAGGCGCGGCCTAGTCTCTCACGAGTATCATTTGAGAGGTACTAAGCACACAACTTCGAGAAAGCAATTTAAGTACGATATATTCTGTGTGACTAATAGACCTTAAAAAGTTTGAGAATTTTGTCGGACAAGCAGCACATACCCCTAGTATGATCACACGTGATGTTCACACGAAATAGCTCTTAAATAAATATAATAAAATTCACCATACCTCGATCGGAAATACAGAGAAAACATATAGAAAGTAGCGAGATGAGACGAAATATATAAATAGTAATATGATCTGTGCAATTATAGAAAAATGATCACATCGATGAGCAGAACATTAGCTCCATTAGGAGAGAGGGGAGTGAGCACGCTGATCCACAATAAAGTAGTACGAGAGAATTCGCTGGAGATGTATGAGAGAAATGCACTCCAAATGGCTATTACCATATGGAGAAAAATGATATTCATATTATATGCATATGTTTATCTCCTATGAGGTTTTGACCAAGAAATTCCGGCACGTCACGTTGTGTGGAAACCATATGAAGGAACGTTCTATATAAGTAAGAAACTTTGTGAGATACGAGACACAGTGAGGCGGAATAGTTTAGTACGATGGAGATCATAATGTCCTTTTCTGGCTACTGACAAATTATCGTTGTCTAAATCGCTATCGAAGATCTAGCATTTCGCTATTGGGTTCAGGATCTATGGCCGCGATGTATAAACGTACATCGTACGCGTGACGTCAGAGAGGCAATGCGTCGTCTTCAGAGCAGGACGCGAGGAGTACCTACTCAGTTCAAGAATCACTTCCTTACATCTCAAAGACAATAATACATAAAATGACAATCAAGTGTGTTTTGAACAATGCTACCTCCGGGTCCCCTATATACAGTCAACCCATGCGCAAGCAGATCCCGAATCACGAGTCATTACCTTTAGGAAGAAATCTAACGCACATGCAATCAGAGGACAAGGAAAATATACATATTTATGCTCTCGAAAATAGTGTATACATATTACCTGGACGAGAGGAAGACGGAGAGAGAAATATGGACTATCTGATCCAAATTAGCTCTCTCGAGGAATGTGTAATCCTTCTCAGATAATTTTAAACTATGCGAGAGATTAGCCTAGAGCAGATATTTTTATCCAATCAACCGAGCAGACAAAAAGTTAATAATCTCCTTGGGGAGTAAAAGTTAATTAAAGCTAGCTAAATACTCGAGACGATAGATGAAAAAAAAAACAAGTAAAATTTGTATAACGTCTAACAGAGTGGACTTAATGTTATTGTAGTGATTTATTAAGTATTAAATAATTATGTATTATATTACTATTACTTTAGTTAAGTATATTGTACACTCATTAACCTATTTGATATCCAAATTGATATGTTTGTAAAATGTGACAAATATTTCGAGGATCTCTCTATCTTATTGAGGAGAGAGACTAATTATTCAATATTATTATTATTATTATATTTTATATTTAATTAAGTTATTTAATTCTGGTATCTATTAATTATTTTTATTCTGAGGGAAAATATTAGTAAATTACTGATTATGAGTGAGATTAAATAAGGTATTTCATTTCACAATATTATGTATTAATCCATTAGTTATCTCATGATTATTCGAGATAGTTCAATTATTTGAGTATTATGTTATCCTATATTATTAACATATCGATGAGACACAGAAGGAAGAGATATGAAGATTGTTGAAGTCACAGTTCATCTTAATATCATCCCACTTTCAGGTACAAACTGATAAGGAGAGTGATAACACATAATATCTTCTCTAGCAGAAATACGAAAATTTCGAATGTAGAGACTCAAATTAATATTAGCAATGGATATAAAATAAAGTAATCGTACAATGGCGTAAGAGAATATAATAATAATGAATACACATACATATATACATACATTACATAAAATACTAAATACAATACAATACAGATGAGGAATTAAGTAATGAAGTAGAGAATAAAGATAATAAATAGAATAGATGCTAATTAATATCATACTCGTAATACAGTAATCACATAAAAGTATATCGAGACTTATAAATATATACACCTATAAAGATCTAATATGTATACTACTCTTGAGAATAAATATTTCTATCTACTAGAGAGATTTTATTTTAAATATTATAGTTTTTATTTAGATGGTATTAATTAGATCTTGATGAACTATTCACTAATTCTTATCATTATATACTATATCTTATATCCTATATTATCTGGTAAATAATATTATAATAATATAAATTAATAAGTTAATATATATTATAAATAATAATTAATAATAGATATATTATAATAATTAAATAAAAATTAAAATTAATATATATTATCAATAATATTATTATCTAACCTATTATTTCCACACAAAGACTGGAGTGACATACAGGATGAGCTGATGCAATAATGACAACCAAGTATAACTATAAAAAGTAACTAAAGAAATAACAATGAATGTACGAAAAGAATAGACCCAGACCTATACCGAGAGGAGCCAACTCTAAATTTAATCATATATTTAGTATTAATAGATTAAAACTTGTCCGAGCTAATAATAAGTCACAGTAAAATTAACTCACATAGTAAGCTTTACAGTGGACACACTAATAATGAGAGAGAGACAGTATATGGTTAACACTAATAGGCATATAAATAATTAATGTAATCACAGAGGAAGTGTAGGTTCAATCCTTGGTACAAATAAATAATAATAAGATATAATGAGTGGGAATAATAATGACATAACCACAACCGATTAAAGCTCATATATACTCCAGATTCACAATTCAAGTCACCTTCAACGTTGAGTCGTTAACTACTAAGTATATATTCCTTTTTTTTCTTTCACAGCGTCTCGTTGCCTAAACACGTCTCGTGCCATCCAGATTTGCGCGTATTCACGGCAGCAAACATAATCTGAGCACTATCTCTTCCGCAGTGATGCTACAGTACTCACAGCCGGCTCGCAAATTTTCCCTCCACCATCACTTCACGTCGACTATACCAGGATGTTCCGTATCTCGCTTACACTCCAACCGACTATCGAGAGCGCTTCTAAGAATATGTAACCCTCCCAGAGGGGGCATAGAGACATCATCTCACATATATCTCTTTATCTATTCTATTCTACTCAATATAGGATCCCGGCTGGCATCTTCGCACATCTGCCTGATCACACTTCTATCTCTTTCGCGGGAAGTAAGCTTCTCATGGAAAGTGACATTACAAATTTTGTTCAATTTTGTATGTTTTTCAGAATTTTAATAGTGGCTGCACCTATCGATTTATTACTTCACTATGTCTCTTTATCACACTTCGCTACACCACCTGAAACTACTGACCCATAAGATTGTCCACTTGACAAATAGTGAGACCTTTTTAAATGCTAATACCTGCTTATATCGCGTCAGATTTCCAACAGTGTCTCGACGTACCATCACAACAAAAATTATAGACCACTTTCCAACATCAGCGGTATCACTAAAATATCCTCACTGTAAGTTGTTTTTACAGAGCAATATACTCCACTTTACTGCTTCCTCTCTATCCGCGTCACTCGCAAATGCCACTTACGTCATTCTGATTCGACCATCAATCGTGAGTTATATCATACTATGGACACTATCTAGCCCACCACTATTCTGCGTTCTATCATTCCACTCAATAATACGTTATCACTTCATACACGTCCGCATCATCCGTGGAACCCTTTTCACATATCTCAACTTCATATCATGCTCCGTCTACCAATATTTAATACTCATGAAGACGAGGCGCGGTGGGATCTCTCAAGGCTCGCGTCTTCACCCACCATACACATAACTCAACAACCTGAGGGACTAGGTCCTCATTGCACAACACTAACTAGTGGAACCCACTATATTCTCAACTATAAGTCTACTGCCAAAGACCATTTAAGCCTATCTTCTATCAACACGCCTCGAGAACTATCTATTCTATGTCATAATCCTCTCAAACGATCTCTTTTTCAGGAGTATCTATCGCGACACGGGATAAGTCAATTGTTTTATAGAAAGATGGTATCGACATCGTGGTCTCAGGGATTCTGCTGTCGCCTCAACAGCATATACACTTAATAACGCAAATCATAACATTTCTCGCTCACATGATACTCGAATTTTATGCATATGCCTGTGCCTACACAGCACGCGTCACTCACTCTCATCTTTCGACGAGTGAGCACCATTCTCTAACCAATCATCTTCCTGCCACTCTCATTCCTCTAGCATCACATATTTGTTCATAGATCTGCCTATCCGAATATAGCAATTCGGACGATCTCGTATCAGTGAGCGAAGCTCATTCATCAGACACTATCAACTCTCTGAGACTTTCACTAGATGCTCCAGAATGAACACAGGGATATCTCCAATATTTTATCATGATGACAACGCACACTATAATCAGTCATCACAGTCACGTGCTTGCCTTCGTCATCTGACGACATGAAATTTTTGCGTGTATTTCTCCGCAAGTCCTCTCCATCCTATACTCCTCTCTTGCAACCATAATATTTTCTAAATGACCTTTTTGTCTGATATCCTACACGACGTATCCCACTTAACGGCTTCTCCATCTATGTGCGAGTTGTAGAGCAAGAATTCTCGATTAATCACCTTCTAATATTTATCATCAATTAATTACTAATTCACACACGTCATCTATGGGTATAAGGCTCTTATTTAGACTCATGACAGCATTATGTGCCAAAATTTAGTTACCAAAATGCTTTATCACTTGTTCTCTAAAGGTCTTGGTGCACAAGTGTCCACTATTGAGTTCTTGATTTCCACACACATTCTACCTTCTTCTAGCCAATTCTCCTCAAAGAACACAGAGGCACTGTTGTTTTTATTATTTCTCCGCACACCGGATACTGAATGTCTTTGCTTGGCAAGTCTCACTTAAAGCACGGCTTCTTTTGCGACAACAATAATATTTCTCGGACCATTACTCAACGTATTCTGCCTAACTCAATCTATAACATCTATATTCTAACACTAACTGAATTGCTCTTGCTAATCAATTTCTACACGACGTAGTATTTTTCCCCACCAAAATCTACTACCTAAATGAGCCGTAATTTAATCTTATGGTGATTATAGAGGATCTATTTTAGATTCGCATATTTACATGCTTCGTCTTGTTATCATCTCTGCACCTAACCCTGGGCCAATCACAACTAACCGCTTGAGTGAGTGACCCTTCAGACATACTGAGCACTATATTATCATGTATAGCATCTTGGTTACTTGAGTCCTATACGTTCTTTAGGATTTCTTAATTCCACCAGTAGCTATCTCATATTCCACTTTCCCCGGACTACACGCAAACATCTATCAACCGCGGAAATCCGATAAAGTTCATAACGCTTTCAGCAGCTCTGAGGTCAGTCTCACATATGGCGCCTTCACGATTAGTAATAGAAAAAAGTGGAAATAACCTCCTCGTTGCTCATCATACTGAGTCCGCACTCATTATCACACCATCTCCAAATATATTATATAACTTATTCTTTTATTTACACTTTTTTTACTCTAGAGCATTCACTGCTACTAAATATACTCACCCACACCAGACGAACAGAATCAAAATTTTCCTATATAACTATTTATATTTATAGAGAGCTTATATATATTAAATAATATGCAATAGAGACGTTTGCAGTAAACAGAGAAAGTGAGTTTGATATCCTATGTGTTATATTTACACAGCAGCGAGCGAAACGCATCCAGCACCCTCGATTCCAAATTCACTATTGCAGTTACCATAAAACTGGCACATCCTCTATATAAATGACACATTCGAGTTCTATTTAAAGAATATCATGGTTACCACACCATAATATAATATAAGTAGTATCTTCAGATCTATATCGAGCTGTCTTTGTATCACTTTCCAAGAGCTTCCTATAATATAGGCGACATTGTAAGTCCTTCTGCACATAATATTATATATTATCCTCCCTATCTAAAAACTGTTTCAATTATATATATATATATTATATATATTAAAACATCTTCACTTTTACTACATGATTACGCGTATGCACTACTTATTAGTATTTCCTATTTTTCCTCCCTTAAATAATTCCAAACGTCTTTGCTTTATCGAAACTTTATTACAATTAGGAGAGCACTTATTATAAGTAACATTCAATCTAGCACGGCTCTTTTCTGTACTTTTAACCGATTTAGCTACTTCACCTTATATTCATTGCATTTCAACCTATATCTATAACTCACTATATGTAAGTAACAATTATTTGACTTATCCATACTATTTAAGCACATCAACATACGCTTATTGGCAGCTCTGCTAAACCATATTTATGACTATATATCAGTCGATATTGGGTCTGCCAAGTCTTGGTTCTATAGATTGTACGAACTTATTCGTTTACTACAATTAGCAGATAGTTCTGATGTGATACTTGTAGATGGTCTGGTAGATATCTTATCCTTTGATTTTACCATGTTATGTATCACTTAACTTCTCGACATCTTATTAATTACGTACCGACGTCCTTGCAACCGTGATATGCACCTTCCCTTCTCACATCGCAAGGCAATAGATCCCCAGCGTAACCTTAATTTTGTACATAGAAGACTCATACGATGATGTTACCGATAAATTCCAATTATACCCAACTAATACCCTCTCACACGTAGTATTAACAAACAACTTCAACAATACTCTATGACAACTAATCTAACCTTCTATAGCATGCATCATTTCTTTTCTCACGTTGTGAGAGTATACACAGTCTTACACGGTTATGCAACCGTCGTTATATAATAGGTATGTATACTATACTGTTTCAATAAATGTCGTCATAGATAACGTTAGCAGTTATATATATCATGTAACTCTTGTAAACTCATTATATGGTATACGATCTGTATGAGAGATATTTAAAGAAATGAGTTAAGGACTATTACACACACATTATATATAGTATACCTACATACTCCTCAACAGAAATATGTTAATCAATGCACATACTAATAATTTACACTTAGAAACCATTTACTTCAATTTATTTACTCCACCGCACTACCCACTGTACGCAAATGGCTTCTATTGCGATGCCTGCGATTACCCTTAGAACACCTATATTAACTACTCATAGTTTTAAATTGGCTCATCTCTCCTTGGATATGATCTCGACGAAATGGCATAATCGCACTCACATATAGGGATAGTGAGAGTCCAGTACAATTATCAAGACCAATAGCGAGCGCGGCTACTTCTCTGCGCGACCGGCTTCCGGCTCCGGATCCGGCTCCGAGTTCAAATGCTTCTTCTACTATTAATATTTTTTTTGACTCTAACCATCTCAGCAAAACATAATTTACGACTTTTCTCGAATGCCTGCGCGCGCGACAACTCTATCTTCCCACCACCATTAACAACTATTTCCCCTCCAGATAAGGACATAGTCTACTATTTGCTTTATATCAGTCCTTTATTCCCATTATCTATGTCTTACACACACACACACATCACTACAATCAGTCACTACCACATTATTATTTATATTTCACACACTAACACTAATACTCGATACATAATATGCATTATATATAGCTCTGTAAATCACTAAAAAATGATACACTCTATCACAAAATATTGCTAAACTATAAACCTTATTGTTTTACTTACTACTCACCTCATCATCAATTCTCTATTACCTATATACAGCACATAACTATATAAACTAATCTTTACACACCAACAGACACTTACATTTTTCACATTTTCCTTTCATCTTATATGTATTTATTCAAGTTTTATCATAACGAGTCACGAATCAAATTTTGTGACCTAATTTTATCTAAATACATCCATCACCTTCTATTCCTCTTCATCTCACTACAAACTACTATTTTACTCTGACATTCACCTAGTATCCACAATATATATACTGAATTCATAATGATAATTTATCGACGAAAGAAGAAGGCCGTTGAGCGAGGCGTACATGCATAAATAGACTTATTCTTCAGAGGCTGCAATTAGCATTCTCTCGAACTACATAGAATTTAAATATTTGATAGTTGGAGTGCAAGAGCAATCAACGACTAGATCACTTTTACCTTGAGCCCTTCTTATAAGTTGTCGCACACTTCTTACGGACACGCGGACATAACCCGTATTGAAGTGCTAGTTGTGATGGTCCTAGAGAATATACTTTTATCAAACTCCAACCTCGCCCCTACTGCGATCAGTCCATGACGTCCATCTTAGTAGTAAAGTAGTAAGCTTGGGGTATATTAGTACGATAAATATTGTAATAGCCATGCAGAGAAAGTCAAATTAATTGGTTGGTTGAACAGTTAAAGTCTATAACCGTATAGTCATTAAATAATTTCAGAGTAGTGGGATTTTCACAACTATTTCGGTCAAGTTAAAGTATAGATTGTCCGAAATGAATCAGATGTAACGCTAGATATGTAATACTCGAGAGTCCGCAAAAACGTGAGATATATGTGTTGATATCTCGCGAGTTAAAAAAGGCGTACAGTCGTCTAACTTCTTCATGCACACGCTCCTTTCGAGCTATTGTACGAGCGCTGATATAACTCTCTCTCTTTTTAAGAAGGATATCTTTCAACATGCATCTCATCCTACTACTCACTAATATTATCTGATCTAACTATTAATATATTTACATTATAGTTATGAGCATTCCAAAATATGCAATTTATTTTTCAGCTTCTCAAGAATAAATGCTTAGAAATAGCCAAATTATAACATTTAATTAATAATGTTGAACTATTCATGAGTAATTTTTCTTTATATATTGTTTGAATGATCACTTTTATATTCAGTATTATACTAAACTCCTGTTAAGCTTTTGTGTGAACTACAATTATTATTATTGCATATATATAGATATATTAATATAAATATGTACTATAATATATATATATATATTATAAGTAAGGGAGTCAACTACTAGTAATATATATATAGTATCACTACTGTAGCATCATTACTGTCTTATATTCCACCGTATTAGCGCAATCATATCTGACTCGAGAAAAACGTAGTCCGCTAGCTAGCTTTCCTCACGTCCCGCACTTATTCTAACCATCAAACCTCCGCTATCGAGACAATGTCACGTAACGTCGCTCATAAGTCTCTCACGCTATAATATAAGTATGCGTACTTATCACCACAAATATGAGATTTTAAATATTATAAATCACTAAAATAGTATAATATATCCTTACAAAATATAATTAATTTATAATATTAATATAAATATGAATGAATTAATTTATACATAAATCTCAGATTTTACCCTCTTCACTCTCCAACTGAGTCCAGTCTTCAAGGACAGTATAATCTCATAATTATTAATTTCAAAAAATTGTAGGGTTTACTGCCTCACATCAATTAATGCTAGTTTTAGGTAGACCCTCTTATGAGCCCTTACAAAATATCTATCTACCATACCATATAAAAATATATATCCCACGCATCTCTTACGCTTCACCAGCAAGCTATGAGGAGATGTATGAACAATGAGGGTTGTTATTTTAATTTACTTGCCACACAGTGTGAAATTTAGTACATTTCTTCCGACTGCATATGCCCTGAAAATATGACGTGTGAAAGACTGCTTCTCATATTCAGTCTTATTGAGGTGATGCACGATATGTAGCGCTGAGGTGTTAGTAGGTCTATCATAGTCAGCAGGTCCATTTCGCTATTAGGTCTATTAGGGTTCATGCTCTTCACTATATTAGTGTGGTTATTTTAGACCGTCGACTTTAAGCTGCAAACAAGAAAATAATGTTGACTCACCCTTGCTCACGGACGAGCTGCAATAAAGAAGAGTATATTATAATTTCGAGTCCTAAAGATCTATTAATGATATGAACTCACTATATATAATAGTCTACGACTATCCGCAGAGTCGAGCTAATGCTTATATACGCTATCAGTACTTCGAGTATAACTATTATATATACATTACTATATTATATATAATATATATATATATATATAATAATATATAATATATACTACATATATATATTATCCTATAATATATATACTATATATATATATATATCACTATATTAATATATATATTATATTAATATATATATATATAATATATATATATATATATATATATATATAAATATA
This sequence comes from Trachelipus rathkii, assembly GCA_015478945.1. Classification (NCBI taxonomy): domain Eukaryota; kingdom Metazoa; phylum Arthropoda; class Malacostraca; order Isopoda; family Trachelipodidae; genus Trachelipus; species Trachelipus rathkii. Next base: position 38,042 of record JABUQX010033552.1, read on the forward strand.
TATTATATAATATATATATCATAATATTATTAACATAGTATGTTAATATACTAAAATATATATTAAATACTATATATATATATATATATGATATATATTATATATATATATAATATATATATATATATATATATTATATATATATATATCATTCCATTATATTAATTATAATTAATAATTTTTATGAATATTATAATTCATATTATGGGAATATAATATATTATTGAAATAATAAACTCATAACATTTGTAAATATATATAAACTTCAATTAATTTTTAAACTAATGTCTGGTTAAAGTAGTTAATTTCTCGTCTTGTATAAATTATGAATCTCTTGATTTTATGCTACCTTTAGCAATTAATTAAAATCATTTCAGTAAATCAAGTTGGTATTTAGAGCGATTATATACCGGGGACTAGAACCATTATATATAGGTCAGATCAAGGAAAAATACGTCTAGATCATAGATCATCTCTAAAAAAATTTTCTCACGTACATGTCACTACTATAGCAGCTAAGGTAGTTTAGTATATAGTATTAAGAGTTATATGTAGTTATATGTTATGTTATGTTATGTTATGTTATGTTTTATGTTATGTTTATGGATTACTATGATATTATGTTAACTAGTTATTAGTTATTATGTTCGTTATGTTATATGTACATAGTATAGTTGATATATTAGGTTATAGTGTTAGGGTTATTAGGATTATGTTATGTTAATGTTATTGATTATGTGTGTTTATTGGTTTATGATTATGTATATATTAAGAAATATAGAGACAGTAAATGTAATACCGCATTATATTTATGAATATTTTATTGATATTTTGTTTTTCTATTATTTAATAGTATTGAGGTTATAGTTAGGTTAGAGTATTAAGGTATACTTAGTATAAGTCATTTCACTGGATTCGTATATGAGTAAGAGAACTCTAGAACATAACAGTTTTCTTTTCAAATGGTCGACCATTTGACCCTGTCAATCATTTTCCTTGTTCGACCATTTTTGCATATTCCATTTATTCTATTAAAAGAATAGGTTTGAGTCTTCTTTTCATATATGCGAAATTATTCTAATAAGCCTCCTGCCATCTGGGTCTTCATTAGATATAACTTCTCCTTCGTATTATTATTTTTCAAAACGTATTGTAACAAAGGATTATTTTAATTTGTTCCATGTCTATATTCAATTCGCATATTAAAATCTCATATCCAAAAAATATTCTTAAATGCAGCTATTCTCTCTCTCTCTCTCTCGTTCTCATCTCTCTCTCTCTCATTTCATCTCTCTCTCTCTCTCTCTTCTCTCTCGTAAAGCAACTGGCACATCACTATTCTCACTACTCTCACTACTCTCTCTCTCTCTTTATATATATTATTAATATATATAACTATATATTATATATATATTATATATATATTATATATATTATATATGTGTGTATACGTATATTAATTAATTTTATATTAGAATACGTAATTTTTAAATAAATATATATTAATTAAATATATATTAATATATATATATGGGTTTTTACACAGAAATGATTTTAAATGATAATTAGCCACTAAAGTTATTATGATATATATACTAGATAAATATATATATATATTAATTAATAAGAGTTTTATTGAGATGTAGGGTAATTAGCTATTTATTACAGTATTACTTATATAATAAATCATTATTGAAATATGTTATTTATTTATATATATGAGTACCTTTATAAGGAGGAGTTTAAACTAACTTCCTAGCTGATGATATAGTTTAATTATTAAAAACAAATAAGTCAATAAACAAAAATAAAATTAAGTATTTATTAATAAATTAAAATTAGAATTAAATTTCTTTATATATTGTAATAAAAAAATATAAGAGATTCATTAATAAAATAAATTATCTTTCACATTATTTATAAAAAAGGTGCGGTAGAACATAAGTGCAGGAGAAAACTTATTTTTTGAGAGATTCGCAACGATGCAAGAGGTTACTAGCGCTAATTTTCTGACTGACTTATACCAGAGTACAACCTCCGCTATCCGCATACCTTAATTTGGTATAGTATATCCGCTTCGGAGCGGGACTAGCGACTAAGGGAGACTAGCGACAAAGTGCGGAAAGTGCCACCATGCTGAAAATATAATATATATATATATATAAGTATCATATAGTATAATTATTAATATATATATTAATATATATATAATTATATATATACTATATATATTAATATATATATATATATATATATATATATATATAAGTAATATAATATATATAATATATATATATATATATAGATTATATATATATATATATATATTAATATATTAATATTATATATATTATATATATATATAATATATATATATATATATAGATTCATATATATATATAATATTGCACAATAAAAAAATATATATTTAAGATATAAAATATAATAATAAGAATTTATTTGTATATTTCCTAAATATAGAAGATAAAAAAATCGTGATTTAATATTAAATTCGTTCGTAAATTAAAGCAATTCTCATTTAAGTCCTATAACACTGTTACTTACTCGCTGTGACAAACTCTTTTATCCATTATTCTAGAACAGTGACGTGTTGGAAGGTAACTCTATCTGTTCCTTCATGATTCCAATGTGTTTCTCTTATCCACACACTGAGGATGGAGTTAACTTGTCACAATTCTTGGTATCTTCATTTAACCAACTTCTTTCTGGGTACTTCTACTTATCATATAGATATACTTATATATATATATATATAATTAATATATATAATATATATATACTATATATATATTTATATAATTATAGAAAATCTTTATTTTATATAACTAACCAAAGGTCATATGTATATATATTAATATATATATATATATATATATATATAATTAATTATATATATATATATACTATATAATATATATGTATATATATTAAATATATTATATATATATTAATGAATTTGCAGCGCTAAATATTATAAATATTATATATTATATCATATATATTAATATATATATATAATAATATATACGCAATATATTAGTTTATATAATAATATCATTAATATAATAATCATATATTATATAATATATATTAATATATAAATATGGAAAAATCCTTTCTAATTGCATATATACTGATATCAAGTATATCCGCATATAACCTGTACACCAGTAATATTACATTATTGTTACTACTGCTCAGTGACTCTCTAGTACATCTCACTCTCTCTCTCTTAAATATATATATATTCTCTCATCTCTCTACTCGTCTTTATATATATATATAATATATATAATATATATAATAATATATATATCATAATATAACACCATCATATACACACAACAACACAGTTGGGAGTAATGATAAGTAATAATTTTGAAAAGTTAAATGAGGAACTCTTTATCATAGTGATTGGTTGGTGGAGATTATAGGATATCCGATCATTGATTTTATATGTTGTTTTTTATATGTAAGATTAAGTTAGAGGGGAAGGATAATAAGTTAGAAGGAAGTAATGGGAAGAATTAAAGTGGAGAGTTAAATATTGAGTAACACACGGTATTAATATATGGAATAGTATATGGGAGTAGTATTTAATCTTGAAAATTAAATCGTTGAATATGAACGATGATTGATAGAGTATATCTAATAATTCTTGGAACGAAATGAACCGAAAGCCAATGTTTATAGTAAGTTATATAGAGTAAGATGAAGTGTGAGTGAGGTATGTGTCTAAAGTAGTAGGAAGTAAGTAATTGTCCAATATCACTGATGGATCGAGAAATGAAGAGGTCACACAAGCGTTAAAATAAATAAATGAAGGCATTGCAGAATTGTGTGCTAAATGCCAATAGATGAGGTCTCAAAAGAAAGATGTAATATATATTATAAAGTATAGAAATTATAAGGGAAACGAGACACACAAAAGGTGAAGAACTATAAAGTTAGTCACAACACATATGAGGTAAATAAAATAGTGTATATGATATGATACACAGTTTAGATGGGAATAGAAATGGGGACTTATACAAGATGAATAAAGGGAAGCCTATCTTCTTGGAAGGAGTAACATTACAAAGATTTATATAAGAAAGGAGTACAAAGGAGGGGACATTTAACAATAGAAGAAATAGGATATGGAGTATACTTTTCATGATTAGAATCAATTAGGTAGAATGTGAGGTAAGATGATGTGGAAGTAAAGCACTATCGAATAAATCTGCATATACACTATTTAAGAAGAGATGAAGAAAGTGATTAGTGAATGTTGTAGTGGATTTTGAGAATGGATGCTATTAGAATATAAGTATTTTGTAGAGATATGTAGAGGTAAGAGGTAGAGTGAGAAATGACTAAAATGGTATAATATCAGCAGGTATAGATGGAAATAGTTGTGGAATGATTAAGAAATGGAGACGTGATAGGTGATTTCGAGAGAATGTGATATTAGGTAAGTTGTGTAACAGAGACGTTTTATGTGGGAGGATATTTTAATATGATTATTGCCGAGAAGGATGAGAAAGAGAGGGCAGTAAATTATATTATATCCTATAAAAAATTAATATGGTAGGGGAGAGATAAGGGTAAACTTATAAGAAGTAATATATATATAGTATTATAATATAGTCTCTAGGGAATTTTAAGATTAAGTGAATGGAATATAGCCTGTTATTATGCTTAGAATTTTGTTTGAAAGAGAGTTAGCGTAGATAGTTAGAGACTAGAGATGAGGAGTAATTGGGTGAGCGAGATGATAATTTAGTGCATTTAGAAGTCGTAGAAAATGTGTGGATCAAATATGTAAGATCAAATTTTCAACATTGTAAATATATATATATATATATTAACGAATAAGAGAATATAGAGTGGGATAGAAGTAAAAATACACTGTATTTTATAGGTATTTTATCGGACTTTGCAATAGAGACGTCATTACACAAGGATTAGATAGAGAGTATAGCTCTAGTGTACAGAGGTGTTAGTGGATAATTGGTGATATGGTGGTAGCTTCATGAATGGAATCAAATAGTATAGTATTGTAGTAACGATAGTAGCAAAGCGTGTTGTAGGAATAATAATTAAATTGAAAGTGAAAGTATATCATGGTACAGGGAGATATATTATATGTATTATGTATTTCCCTTGGATATTTAAATTTGTATATAGATGGGATGATAAGAATTAGAGTGAGTATATAGGGTGGATAGTGAGGAAAGTTGAGTTAGAACTGATGGACCAATGAAAATGAGTGGAGAGTATAACCACTAATATTTAAATGTATCATATGAGTAGAATTAGATTTGGTTCGAGTGTTATCTGTGTGAATCTAAAGATAGTGAGAATAGATGGAAAGGATATAAAACATCTACAGGATTGTTACCTGTAAAAAGAAGAATATATATTGAAATTATAGTAAGATATAAATGAGTTGTAGGGTGATGTACAAAGAGAAAAAGCTCCGGAGTTGTGAAGTATTGTTGCGAATATGGTGAATAAATGAGAACTAAGTATATTTGAGTTTATAAATATTTAGGATAACATGTTAGGATGAAAAGGGAATCAGAATGAATTAGCATAAGTGTTAGTTGGAAAAGTTGTGTAATTATGAGTAGTAAGTATAGTACTGGTTCAATAAGCATCTCTATTGGTGATTAAGGGTATGGAGTAATCTTATAATAGATGCTAGAAATTATTACATAGAGTGAATATGATTGTTATTTAGGTATTAATATATAAATATAAGTAGAGAAAAATATGGTGATGAGGATTATAGAAGATGAGACATATAAATCTAAAAGTAGCAGTGAAGATAAATTAAATGGTTTTAGAGTCATAATGGAAAGGAATGGAGGATCGCAGCTGGTTAAAGCATATGTATATTATATAGTTGGCAGAAATGTTGCTGGAGAGGAATTATTACGTGACGGCTGAGGGAAGTGGTTGAGTCTAGTAATAGATAGAGAGTGTCTGAAAGGAAAAAGGATGTGAGAGTTTGCCAGTATCGAGATAAGAGTAGGTGCATTATAATGGGAGTTACAATCGTACGGATGACTTTGTGAGAGGAGGGCAAGTGCGATTTATGAAACACGGAGCTACCAGGACGCTATGAGAGCGGCTACACCATTATTATACGGAAAGAATTATACGTCACTAACAAGTGAGATGTTACCTCACTGTGTTGTTAAAGTCACCAGTGAGTGGATTTTCTTTGATACTGTTAGTAAGGTTCTGTCGAGGAGGCTTTCCTTATTTCACGATTTATGGTCAATGTTTTCTAACTAACTTTTCTGAGTTTCACTCTCAATATAGGAGATAAAGAAATGTAAGATAAGTAGTAAGAAAGAAAGAAAGAAAGAATGAATATATATATATATATAATAATATATAATATATTATATAATTAATATATATATTACAATAATATATATAAATATATATATTAATATAACCATGATATTATATATAATATATATTTTATTATATATTATATATTATCATATATATTAAATTAATATATAATATATATTATATATATATTATATATATATATATATATATACTATATATATATATATATATATAAATATATATATTAATTATAATATATATATTAATATATATAATATTTAATTAATTTATATATGTTTAATATTAATTTTATATAGTATTATATAGTTATATATATATATATATAATGAATATATATAATAAATATATATATATATATATATATATATGATATATATAACTATATAATATATTATAATATATATATATATATTATATATTAATATATATATATATTATATTATAAAATACTATTTTAATCTTTAAATAACTTTACCTAAAGAAAACAATATTTTTAATCAATTTTGATACTTAAATAACATAAGCGTATAAATAAATATTTAGAGAGCTTCTAGAATTTGTTTGATATTGGCCAAGCCAACGAGATAAAAAGTTTATTCACGAGAAAGCAATAGAATATTTTAGAATAAAATTCTATTTCAGGAGCTGAAAGTCATAATATTATTAAAAAGAGCAACAGGAATTAAGTTAGTCGGTACGCTATTATTAAAAAGCTTACACTATTAACTTATATAGGTATTATATGGAGTTTCTATAATCTGAAAGATTGAAAAGTAATATATATACAGCATTAAAAAATTGGGCAAAATTTATCTATCAAATATATATTTGTCATTTTTGAGTTGAATTTAACATAAATGAATTTAATAAGATAAATTTAAATGAGATATAGGAATGTAAAAATATTAAATAGCTTTAATCAGCCTATAATGCTCTAAGAAATTATATGATTATAATAAAAATTCTACAGAATATAGTAATTAATTATAAAAGTAGAGATACGTCATTGGATATATAATAAATTGAGAGAGTGAATACAAAAAGAGTATTTAAACACCACACACCTAAACTATACCTAAATTGAACAGTAGTATTTAACTACGAATTAAGCTTAATCACTAAATACTAACTTTAGTTTTAGACACAATCCTGACACTATGAGTAACTAAACATTAATACATAAACTACAATTACAATAGTGATATACATTACTAGCTGTTAATAACTAATAAATATTAAGTTAAGTTATACTAAGTTAAGAACATCTTCATATCCTTAATTATCAAAAAATGTGATATTTACCTAATACCATATAAGATCTTATTACCTGTTTTGTATGTATCGTAATAGTTTATAAATCTTATAGATATACAGAGTAATGCCTATCAACAGGAGATAATCAAAATAATAAGTTAATAACTAAAGAAAGAATCATATACGAATAGAGGCAAGTAATAATGAATAAATTGAGTAAACTAGTGAGCTATTGAGCTCCGGTAGTATTTTTTATCGTTGATTGAATAACATATTTTTTGGTTTGTTATCCTCTCACCTACCATCTCACTCCTTACTACCGTCAGTGACTCAGGAATAATAAGCAAAGTTCGCTCTTTATGAGGGAGTGGTATTGCGCGTCGGTAACAAC
>JABUQX010033553.1:5000-7500 GCA_015478945.1 Trachelipus rathkii
AGGTGCAAAGAGCTCAACTGGACATCTTTATATTAGCTGACATTTTTTTTTGTTACTGGTAGTGTTAACCGAGACTCATCAATGAAGGGTACATTACTCCGCTGCGCCATTGGGCAAATTTCATGGGGTTGTGCAAACTGCAATAGGGCAACTCGATGCGCTAGGGTGAGAAGATGACCAGAGGCATACTATCTAGCAGTCATTTCAACCTCTTGTAGTCTTCTTCGAACTGTACCGTCCGAATGGAGCACATATCTGACTCCACGAGCAGATTTAGTAGCTGAACGCTTGTTTGGAACCAATCTCGTAGAATTGCCAGATGGAGAAATCTATTATTCCTTACAGAAGTATCCCTCGGGCTACCTTGACCTTGTTTTATACGGTTAGCACCGCTCTCCTTGAGCCGACGGAGGATCCGACACACTGTCGAATGGTTGCCCCCCAATCGCTGAACCACTTGTCTCTGGGAGAGGCCTTTTTCCATTAGTGTTGTCACCCAGATCGCAAGTTCTTCTTTACTTGCTATGTCTCCGTCCATTCTTCAGACACCCTAGGCCAAATGAAGACATTGACACTGCAATTATGCACACTCACGTGACTACGGAATTCTCTGCAACTCGATGTGCATTAGAACAAAGTTTGGGTGGTACGTACTCGAACTGAGCATGGTGTGAGTAGTAAGGGGATCACTATCGACAATCAAAATGACAGCCGGAAGTTGCAATGCAACATTTTGAAATTTCCAGTTTTTCAAGCTTGACGTGACAAGAAAGGGGGTTTTAAGGTCGGTGAGACCGTTTTTGAGGTATGGAAGACCGTTATCCGAGTTTTTGAACCTGAACATATTGGTTTTAACCCCCCAAAAGGGAGTGCTTGGTTCCTAGAAGGTTTCAAATGATCAGTAGACCATTTCTGATGATTTCAATCGATTTTTATCGAGTTCGTTTGCCCCCAATGCAACTTTTAATCCGTCTTTTTACATGCTATGGAAGGCTTAATATATTAAGAAACATAGTCGAAAAAGATAATTATTATTTAAGCCGGCACTAATTTGGTAGCCAGATTCTCCCACCATCTTCAAAATCTGGCAACCATCGGTTAGCAACCAATCCTTTGTCCTATCCCCACCAAACTTGGTACCCCTATCACTGGTGGTGTTACCTCGTTGGAGCCGAGGTTTCACTCTGCTATGCCCACCCTAGAGGGGCGTTGAGCCCCTAAACTCAATTATGACAGTATCTAGATGGAAAATAAGCAGCCGACATGAGTCAACTAAGGAATCGGAGCCAGAGAAGGAAACTGAGCAGAATCCGACTCCTGTTGCGGAGCACTGAGTCGGTGCCGGAGAAGAAGCCGGAGTCGTAGTTGAAATCCGGCTATAAATAAATAATAGGCAAAATGAGGTGTCATTTTATATGTTTACGAGCCAGCAGAACCCGACTTTGAGGGTTTCAGAACCCTCGGTGATGTCTGAGCACCCCAGGAGGGGGTTCCAGAAGTAAAAAGAAGAAATTAAGGAAACACGCATGGAATGCTTAACAGATAAATATAGGAAAAGTATGAAAAGAAAATCAGAAGTCGGAGCATGAGTAGGCTCATGATACGGAGCAATGAGCAGCGATGCCGGTACCGAATCTTGAAATAAACATATTATTATTGGCCAAATGAGATGTCTTTCTATATGTTAACGAACCCGTAGAGCTCGATTATAAAGATTTCAAGTTTCTACGAGTAACCTGTGCTCCCCCTGGAGTGGTTTCCAGGATAAAAATCAGATAAACGAGTAAAGCACAAAGTGTCTAACAGAGGAAGATGGAGGAACGATGGCGTAGAATGATTTCAGAGGAATCAAAAATGGAAGATCCCCATGAGGTGGACTGAACCAAAAATGGGGTTTTACCCTTAAAATGAAATTTTAATGGTGAATTCAGCTATTAACTGATAATTACTTAAAGGATCACTATAGCCTATAGCAGTAATTTATTGAACAATATATTTGAATCTTAACACAAATAGCTTATTAATTATATGGCTACTTTCTTTATAGCTCTCTAACTATCTTTCGTTCTACCTATCTTTCTTAATACATTGTCTACCCTAGAGCAATCAAACTTAACCTGGCTTAACAAATTATCTTAGCACATTCAACTTATTAACTAAAATACGTCTTTACTTATTCCTCTCTCTCTCTCTCTCTCTCTCTCTCTCTTCTCTCTCTCCTCTCTCTCCTCTCTCTCTCCTCTCTCTCTCTCTCTCTCTCTCTCTCTCTCTCTCTCTCTCTCTCTCTCTCTTTCTCTCTCTCTCTCGCGATACTGTCTAGCTGACACAACTAACATTTCTTAGCTTCTCTGAGAGATTATTTCTTTCTAAACACATCTAAACTATTATCACCTGATGCTACTAGCATGATTGGTTATCTTACTGTGCTTACGACTGTTTCGAGTCTAACATGCGCATGCTTTCATTTCTATAAGTAACTAGTTTTATTTTGAATGCCGAA
>JABUQX010033553.1:17500-32500 GCA_015478945.1 Trachelipus rathkii
AAAGCAGGGATGAGGATGAACGTACAGAAGACAGAGATATTAACAATAACCGAAGGAAATGAGGAGGAAATGAGGATGGTGGTGAGAGGGGAGGAGGCGAAGGCGGTAAATACCTGCAATTATCTCGGAGGATGTTTTAACAAAAGGGGAGGAAGTGGAGGAGAGATTACGCGAAGAATGGAAAAGTATGGATTAGTTATGAAAGCGGTATACCCCATGATGAAAGATAAAAACATCGGAATAGAGGTTAAAAAAATGATTTTTAAAGTATACTGACTCCGACGCTGCTGTACGGAGCGGAAACATGGACACAACGAGAAAGAGACAAGAGTAGAATACAGCGGCGAGATGAGGGTATTAAGAACTATGATTGGAAAGAGTAGGAGAGACAGAGAATAAGGAATGAAGTAATTAGAGAAGATACAGGGGTGAAGAAGAGATGATATTGAAGATGGATGTGGGGAGATGAGATGGTGGGGAGCATCTGGAGGGATGGAGGCAGGACAGAATGCAAAAAGAAGATGGGATGGACACAGAGGCAGAGACAAGGGTGAAGAACCGAGAAAGATGGGCCGAGTCGGTTGGAGGACTCTCTGGGAGATGTCAGCTACAAAATTAGAGTGCTAAAGAGAAGGATAGTTGCAGGCAGAAGGATGTCTGGAGAAGACGGCTTGCGCGGCTGACAGGATGAAGAATCCTTAGAGGAAAAAGAAAAGGAATATATATATATATATATAGTATAAGTATAATATGTACAAATATATATATATATATATATATATATATATATATATATATATATATATATATATATATATATATATATATATATATATTATATAATATATATATATATATATATATATATATATATAATATATAATTTATATATATATATATTTATATATAATATATATATATATTATATATATTATATATTATAATATATATATATATATATATATATATTATATATATTTATATATATATTATATATATATATATATATATATTAATATATATATATATTATAATATATATATCTTCTATCCAATGGCAAGGTTGCCAGTTTGTAGAGTGTGTTTTCTTTGGAAACCATCCGATGACACTCTCTACTTTTGCAGGTTATCATGAATAAAAGTCTTGCCTTTTACTCGTTTATTTTAGGAAGCATTTAAGACCTCGGAACATAAATTCAACAACAAATTCGTCCCAACATGGGACCCAAACCACACAACCTGTTTCAAACAAAGAATTTCGAAATAAATGAAATGTCCCCACAAATTACAGTACAATAATGCGGAGTTAAAATCATGTATCAGAACTTTACAAAATTAAGAAATTGAATATATTTATAAAAGTAATATAATAAAATATATATAATTATAAAATTGTTGCACTCATTAACAAAGTAATTGCAATATAATAATTAATTTAATATAATAATTAATTTAATATATAACACCAATTAAAACCACAATATGTTTATTATAAAAATGAATGAAAATATAGAAATATTTCAAATGACCCATTTTCACTTATCATAACCTCAATTAATTTTTGGATCACCGCTGTGATGTTACAAATAATATGTACTAAATTAGAATGCCAATTTACCTTCACTAAACTTCAAGTAGAATCTTATGGAGCCATGGAAAATGATTTATGCACCCGCATAAATAAATACTGCCTGTTTTTATATTTCAAAGGGAAAAATATACATTAAAATAAAAGTATGTGAAATGGTAAAAAGAATGTATGTACAACTATATATATATATATATATATATATATATATATATATATATATATATATATATATATATATATATATATATATATATATATATAATATATCTATATAGTATGTATATACACAAATGTTTTATATAGATACACAAGGGTTGGGTAGGTAAAAGTAACTTTGGGAGAATATATTTTTTTCTTGCTTCAAGCAAAAGACGCACTCTACTTTCACTCTATCCTTTCGTATCCTTTTACAAGAACAAACCAACTGCTTGGCCTGGCTGTAGCAAGACGAATGAAGTGGCTTCACTAAGATTTTGTGAGCCAACCTCGATCCTTTCCTATCGTGAGGGAATGGAAAATGCAAGGGGGAGTTTTGTTTTGCAAAGTTAACACGATCTGTTTTGTACAAAGAACGTTCGAGAATGAAATTGTTTTGGTTTTGTACGAAGCTAACAAAACAAGGTTATCGTCTTGTGAAAGAATTTTAAATCTTAGTGGAAGAGTCTTTTAAGGCATATATGCATTGTGTATGCAGTTTCTAAGCGAGGTTTGTTTGTTCAAATGAAAATGTTTTCTTGTATGATTCAGAATTGAAATCGTGGGAAGCGAGTAGAGGATGTGGTCTGTTGAAACTTGTAAAGATTTTATAAACATATTGCCACACATGTTGATTTCAAAATATTGTTTTGTATTCAAAACTGAATTCCGATAAAGGACCCCCCTTTAAGAAAGGAATCTTTATCTGAAAGATTTGAATGAATCAACATGGGTGTGCATTCTGTTTAAAGAAGAGCACATATCTAGCATCCATCGAGATGGTAGTACTCGCATCACCAGGATGACGGACATGGTTGAGTTTACAGATTCTGGAACATGAAGAAAACTGTCCAGAAGAGTTACATGCTAAACTCTGATAGATTTAAAACAAGGTAGGAAAACAAGACAAGTCTGGTGTCTGAGGTATAATATTTTCGGATGTGTAGTGTAGATCTAAAAATTTGGTAAGTGGGTACCAGTGGTGCACAGTAGTCCGAAACTATTTCTTATTCCCTACGGTCATTTTTAAAACGCTTTTCTTTCTTAAGATGTTGAAAGAGTTTTTTAAACTATTTTATTAGAGGCGGTTTTAATTGTTAGTTTACGTTGCTTTGGCCTAATTTAAAATTAATCATGTAAATTAAAGCAATGTTAATAATGTTAATATCGCGAAATTGATATCAACTTTTCAAAAGAAAAAAAAATTTGAAGCAAGTGTTAATAATGTTAATATCGCGAAATTGATATCAACTACTAAAAAGAAAATATTAGATCAATACTTAATAAAACAAAGTTAGTTCTTTAATAATTAAATGGTCGCCAGATTAATCAAATGATCAGATCAGACTTTAAGATTAATCAAAACAAAATGGTAAACATTAAAGTTAATGGTTAGTTAAAACAAAGCAGTTACTGACTTAATTGTAAGCTCGTAGCGGTGAATGCTAAGAATATTTTTTCTAAAAATTAAAGAAATTAAAAAATACTAAAAAGTGAAGCTTCTTAAAAATACTAAAAAGTGAAGCTAAAAACTTCTTCTTAAAAATACTAGAAAATTGTAAAACTAAACGAAGCTTGTGCAAAAATTAATAAAGCTATATTTTTTTTTTTATATATAAAAAAAAGTTTTTACTTTTTTTTTTTTTTTTTTTTATTTTTATTTTTTTTTAAAAATGGTTGTTCCCCCCTCTGAGCGAAACACATTTATGTTGTAAAAAAAAATAAAAAAAATAAGCGCGATTATAACTATGAAGCTAATGCGGACTAATCTTAATAATATAAACAAACTTATGCTTTAAGTTCAAAACTAAATGCTTTCTTCCTTCGATGCTCAAAAGAAATTAAACGTTTGGCAAAAGTTTCCTCAATGGTAAAAACTAGGTTATTTTAAAATTAAATTTGATATTTTAAAATATCAAGAGAGCAAAAAAAACGTGTTTCCAAATCTGGAAAGATTCTTATATTTACATAAAACGTGTTCATCGGAACATCTTTGAAAGCTACTCTAAAAAATAGATACTTTCACTAATCTAAAAGAGCAAAAAAAAATCAAAAAAAAATGTTATCATCAAAAATCTGTTCATTGGACGTTTTTTAAATCAACGCTGTAGGAAAATAACGGTATAAATTCCTTATCTATCTGCTTTAGGAGAGGCTGTCTCAATCGTTTGAGTCTCCTTTTACGAAGTTTATGAAATAAACTGTTATTTAAAACCTTTGTTTTTTTAAAATTTATATTAAAAAATTAAAAGAATGGAGCGGCTAACTATAAAAACATAGTAAACAACGTTATGGTACATCTGGCTACATTCGCAACGTAATCAACGACTGGCTTGGTTACTCTAGGATACTTCAGGAAAAACACAGGGGAAAACATCATCCCAAAAACTGGTAACTTCCTTTAAAAGGACCTAATTTCAAGCGCTATTACGCAACATCAGACATGATGAGATGAAATAACTTAAGTCTTTTCCGTTTGAAGACTCGGTTCGGTTACTACCTTAGAACACTGTTATGTAACATCAAAACATAATAAGATGTATTACGCAAGTCTTTTTACGAAGGATTGCATTCAACAGAGCTATGATTTACTTTTAGTTATCGGTTCCCTTTTCAATTCAATAATAAAATTAAAAAACGATAGATGCCGCTCGAAACGGGCTTCCTGTTTCTTCCGACAGTTTCGGAGCAAAATTTAAACCTTTATCTAAAAACTGACTGAAAATCATATCAAACATGGGTATACGCATCTTGAACATCCAGAGACCCGCTTGATTGTTTCAAGGTTTTTAAGGGGAAAGTACCGGGGAAACTTTCGGCCCACGAGTAATTAACTTCCCTTAAAAGGACCTGATCATCAGAGCGTCGTTAGGTAACATCTGTTCTAATGGATGAACATAACTCAAGTCTGCTTTTATGGGGGATTACGCTTACCTCCTATGATTTTAAATATATATATATATATATATATATAATATTATAATTATATATATATATTATATATATATATTATATATATTATATATATATATATATAAATATATATATAATATATATATATATATTATATATGGTAAAAATTTGTGGCTTTCCACTCTTAATCTAATTTTCTTGTTACTTTCAACAAGGGTGCTTTTGAGGAAATAGGCACTGTCGCCTGGTTTACTTTAAACGCTATTTTCCTCCCTATTACAATCCAAAACCGAAAATGATAAATGGATAATTCTGTCGGCTGAAAATTGGTTCGAAATTGCCAAAAAATTTGCTTACAGAAATTTGTGGCTTTCCACTTAAACTGTTAGCTGTTCTGGGCCGAGCTTCTTGCTTACAAGCACGGTTATCCAGATATGTGTTCGTATATATATATTCGTTACCCAACATATATATATATATATATATATATATATATATATATATATATAATATATATATATATATATATATATATATTATATATATATATATATATATAATTATATAATATATATATATATATTATATATATATATATACTATATATATATATTCTTGAATGAAATCGAACTCTGGGGGCGGCGAAGTTGCTTACATAGTTCGATTCTTCGTCGTCTTCTTCTTCCTCTTCCTCCTCGCTAGGATCTGTATCCAGCGGTTGTCCTTGGGCTATATAAACTCTCGTATTTCTCTTCGCGTGAGGTTCGTATTCCTCTTTATTACTGGCGGAAGTCCTTTGACTTTTCTGGTTCCCTTCTTTATCCTCATATCTCTGTTTGTAAGAGGATTTCTTTGAACTCCTTAGAGAATCTCTGTACTCAGTCTTTCTCTGTCCTTTGGCTACGAAAACCCTCGTTTTCTGTGATACTGGGGTGATTCCCCGTGGATCACCTCTATAACTAAAACTTAGAAATGAATGCGCGGTTCCCCGTGGAACATATTCACTTTTCAAACCACCTTGCCCTATTGGGTCTTTTACTCCTTCCTGCGGTGGATGGGTGCCTTGACCCTGTCTGCTCTGTCCTGGAGAGGCATACATCTGTGCTTGATGTCCACCAGACCATTCCCAAGGGACGTTCCCTTGCTGTGGCTGCGTCACCGTGCGTTCGGTGGGAGCGGGGGCCTGTCCCCGAACCTGGTTAAGGTCGAAAGGTCGACTGTCAAAACCTGGCTGAGTCATGGGAGAGTTTACTGGGCTTTCCCATGTGTTCCCATAATAACTACCTTCACCACTCAAGTTTGTCTGAAACTCTTGGTGAGTCGTGATAGGTTCTGTACCTAACCCTACTGTGGGTTTCACCGTGTTATTTACGTACTTGAATACGAAACTTGCTGTGGACCCCTCTAGGTCTTTATCATAGCAGAAACTTTGATCTGCTGGTGTGATTTCCGAAGGACGGATATTACGATAAAACTGTGTTGCTCTGCCGCGGCAATCGTTTGTATCGCTTCCACCGGGCTGTTCCCGTGGGTATTCATCTGCTGCTGGGTTCTTTAACCTTCGTTGGGGCATGGGCATTTACTGTGCCTACCTCTGCATCTCTACTTTGCCTCGGGGCACACTGACCTTTGTTAATGCCCCTAGATCACTTAAAATTTATGGTTAGCTATCGTAAGTTCTGTACTTAACTTTGTGTCATCTAAAAAACTGTTTTCTGAGCAACTTTGAGTTTTCGTCCCTCCCGGGAGTCTCAAGTCTATAACCCTCTTTAGGGCCGTTGCTATCCTCACTTTAGAGAATAAAACGAACTCTTTTTAGAACCAACACAAAACTATGGCTAAAAACACATAAAATGAACGAAAAGTAATCACTGTTACGTTTGTCTTAAAAATTAGCACAAAATCGCTTAAATGGTTAAGTTAAAAAACATAAGCTACGTAAGCTTCTCGAATTAGTTTTTTATTTCTCTCTCTCTAAAACCATATAAAAACACTGATTAAAAAATGTTAATCATAAAACAGAAGACACTTAGTCTTGTTCGATTTGCCAAAACTTTCTAATAAAGACACTTTTAGTCTCGTTGACTATATATATACTATATTATATTCATTATATATATATATATATATATACTTATATTATTTATAATATATATATATATATATATCATATATATATATATTAATATATATATATATACATACATATATATATATACTATGCTTGCTTTTAAAAAAAAAACGCACTGTAGTCCCTCGTTGCTAATATAATACTATAATATATATATATATATATATATATATATATATATTATATATATATATATATATATATAGAGCAACACTCTGTATAGATATATATATATATATATATATATTTGCTTGCTTTAAAAAAAAACACTGCAGTCTCGTTGACTGTATATATATATGCTTGCTTTAAAAAAAACACTGCAGTCTCGTTGACTGTATATATATATATATATAAGCTGGCTTACGAAAAGAAAAGATACTTTAATCTTTTAAAAAAAAAGAAACTTCTTATTTCCCCAAAAAGCTACTAAACGTTCCCCTGTATATATATATCTCGTATTATATATATATACACTGGCTTAAAACGTGAAATAAAATTTTCTAAACGGAATAAAATAGAAATGGCAATATCTATAATCTTTTCATTTCTATGTTTCTCTCTCGTTCGCTACGTTACGTTTGACCTTCAGATGTGTGTTATAAGCTTCTCTACGCATGCGCGAGTGGGTATGGGTGTGTGTGTGTGTGTCTATGCGTAACTTTTTGTCCAATCGGTCTGTGTCTGTTTGTTCAATTCTTTCTCCCTCCCTCTCTTATTCCCTTTCATATATATATATATATATATATATATATTTTATATATATATATATATATATATATATATTATATATAATTATAGTATATATATATATATAATATATTATATATATATATATATAATATATATATATATATATATATATATATATATATATATATATATATATATATATGAGTGAGTATTAGTACTTTACTAAAGTTTAGAGAATGGAAGGTTAATTAAGGAGAAAGTGTTTAAGAAGAAAAAAGAGTAAACACAGTTTGGAAAATCAATATTGATAAGACTTACTTCTACTCGTTATCAACTTAAAAATTAGCACTTTACACAAATTTTTTGTCAACTCTGACAATAATATACCACACTTAAAATACCCTTTAAAATTACACACTTTTCTGGAACCAAAGCTATAAAATATAAAACATCTTATCACTACATAAAAACCAATTTATGAATGATCACTCAAAAAATAAAAATACTTAAAATTAAAATATTTTTGACAACCTTTTTTACATAAGCATGCAAAAGAAAATATTTTAATTATAACAATTGTATTATTTATTTTTAATAGTGTTGCGCGCGCAACTTTTAAAATGTTTGTATATTTCAATGGGGGGGGGAAGGGGTAAGAAAGATTTTTTTTTTTTTTCTATGTTATGGAGAACCCTTTTCTCCGCTTGGCTAGGGGCTTCCTTTGTGAAGCTGTTGTGGGAGGACCCTTTCCTCCGCTTGGCTAGGAGCTTCCTTTGTGAAGCTGTTGTGGGAGGACCCTTTCCTCCGCTTGGCTGCTTGCTGAGTAATGGGAGAGACTGTCTCTCGACCGTTGACTGTTCAGCTGGGGAAACTCTTCCCTTTAAATTAAATTAAAAAAATGTATTTTTTAATTAGAAAGTCTTACTTGTATACCTTGTTTCCATGTATTGGCTCCTTAGTGAAGGTTGTGGGTGGTTGTTGTTTGGGCTGGCTGTTGCGCTGTTTGCATCTGACTACTACGAAGATTCCATTCAATTCTGGCAATTGTGGAAGGCCAGAATTTCATCCTGGCAGGGTCGCCAGTTTGTAGAATGTTTGCTTTTTGGAAGCTATCCAATGACACTCTCTACGTTGAGGGGTTTCATGAATAAAAGTACTGCCTTTTACTCTTTATTTGTAGGAAGCATTTAAGACCTCGGAACATAAATTCAACAACAAATTCGTCCCAACATGGGACCCAATCCAACAACCTGTTTCAAAACAAAGAATTTCGAAATAAATGAAATGTCCCCACAAATTACAGTACAATAATGCGGAGTTAAAATCATGTATCAGAACTTTACAAAATTAAGAAATTGAATATATTTATAAAAGTAATATAATAAAATATATATATCATTATAAAATTGTTGCACTCATTAACAAAGTAATTGCAATATAATAATTAATTTAATTTAATATATAACACCAATTAAAACCACAATATGTTTATTATAAAAATGAATGAAAATATAGAAATATTTCAAATGACCCATTTTCACTTATCATAACCTCAATTAATTTTTGGATCACCGCTGTGATGTTACAAATAATATGTACTAAATTAGAATGCCAATTTACCTTCACTAAACTTCAAGTAGAATCTTATGGAGCCATGGAAAATGATTTATGCACCCGCATAAATAAATACTGCCTGTTTTTATATTCAAAAGGAAAAAATATAAATAAAATAAAAGTATGTGAAATGGTAAAAAGAATGTATGTACAAACTATATACTATATATTTATATATATATTATATATATATATATATATATATATATATATATAATATATATATATATATATAATATATATTTATATATATATACATTATATATATATATATATAATATATAATATATAAATATATCTATATCAGTATGTATATACACAAATGTTTTATATAGATACACAAGGGTTGGGTAGGTAAAAGTAACTTTGGGAGAATATATTTTTTCTTGCTTCAAGCAAAAGACGCACTCTACTTTCACTCTATCCTTTCGTATCCTTTTACAAGAACAAACGCTTGGCTTGGCTTTAGCAAGACGAATGAAGTAGCTTCACTAAGATTTTGTGAGCCAACCTCGATCCTTTCCTATCGTGAGGGAATGGAAAATGCAAGGGGGAGTTTTGTTTTGCAAAGTTAGCACGATCTATTTAGTCAAAGAACGTTCGAGAATGAAATTGTTTTGGTTTTGTACGAAGCTAACAAAACAAGGTTATCGTCTTGTGAAAGAATTTTAAATCTTAGTGGAAGAGTCTTTTAAGGCATATATGCATTGTGTATGCAGTTTCTAAGCGAGGTTTGTTTGTTCAAATGAAAATGTTTTCTTGTATGATTCAGAATTGAGATCGTGGGAAGCGAGTAGAGGATGTGGTCTGTTGAAACTTGTAAAGATTTTATAAACATATTGCCACACATGTTGATTTAAAAATATTGTTTTGTATTCAAAACTGAATTCCGATAAAGGACCCCCCTTTAAGAAAGGAATCTTTATCTGAAAGATTTGAATAAATCAACATGGGTGTGCATTCTGTTTAAAGAAGAGCACATATCTATATATATATTATATAATTTATATATAATCATATATATATATATATATATATATATATATATAATATATATATATAGTATATATAATATATATATATATATATACTATATATATATATATATTATATATATATATATATATATATATATTATATATATATATATATAATATATATATATATATATATATATATATATATATAGTTACATATGCTTTAGCCGCCTTTAGAATTTTTTTTGCCTAGGGCGGAATGAATGGTTAAGAGGGCCCTGCTCAATATATATATATATATATATTTATATATATATATATATATATATATTTATATATATATTATATATATATAATATATATATAAATTATAAATATATATATATATATATATATATATATATATATATATATATATATATTATATATATATAATATATATATATATATAAAAAAAAAATTTATTTTTTTTTATTATATATATATATCTATTATATATATATATAATAACTATATATATTATATATATATTATATATATATATATATATATATATATATATATATATATATATAATATATATTTTATATATATATATATATATATAATATATAATATATATATATATATATATATATATATATATATATATATATATATATATATATATATATATATAGAGAGAGAGAGAGAGAGAGAGAGAGAGAGAGAGAGAGAGAGAGAGAGAGAGAGAGATGTGGCCTGGTTTTTGAAATGTTTTGTAAGAGTTTTTATTTTTTTTACCTCATTTCTTATCGGAATTTGATGTAACAATCACCATAAGTAAAAACTCTCCAAATCGATTCCAAATTTGCAAAAAAATTTAAAATCGGTTCAGTAGAAAAAAAATATATATCCTCATTTCAGACATTAGACAAAAAAGGAAAAAAAAATTTTTTTGGAATGAAATTTTTTTTTTTTATCGTCCGGATCACGACGAATCATGCATCAAAATACAAATCTGGTCCAACCATTCTAATTGGTATTTGTGTTTGAAGGAATTCTAAAATCTCGACTCGAGCGAATGCCAATCAAAAATTCTTTATCGAAATGACCTGAAACTTGAACTTTACATAGATTAAGATATATATGGAGGACCTCATTGATTAGGTTTGACTTCCTAGCCAAAACCTTTAGAAAAAAAGCTATAGAATGATAATTGGAAGGTTGAGAGGGATCCCCTTTTTTTTGGGCGTTGACTAGATTAGCACACATTTCCAGTAGGAAGGGATGATCGAAATGGAAAGACAGGGAGGAAATAATTTACTAAGGAATTAGGTGCAACCTTGGGAACAAAAGTTTTAAAGAATAATAAGAAGTATATGAACAGTGCAAAGCTCAAAACGAGCAGAAGTATTATCTTTAGAAATATACAATGTTAGGGATAAATGAGTTGGTGTGGTGAAGGAGGAATAGCCCCGTTATCGTCTAAGCCAGCGGTTCCCAACCTGTGGTACGCGTACCCCCTGGGGTACGCCTGCTATCGAATGGGGGTACACGAAAAAAATATTGGTAATGGCGGAAACATCCTAAAACAATGGCTTAATTAAAAAAGAATGTAAAAGAAAAAGAAAATAATAAAATATATATTATATAATATATATATATATATATATATATATATATATATATATATATATATATAATATATATATTATATATATATATATATATATATATATATATATATATTAATAT
Organism: Trachelipus rathkii; assembly: GCA_015478945.1. Classification (NCBI taxonomy): domain Eukaryota; kingdom Metazoa; phylum Arthropoda; class Malacostraca; order Isopoda; family Trachelipodidae; genus Trachelipus; species Trachelipus rathkii. Next base: position 29,348 of record JABUQX010033553.1, read on the forward strand.
ATACTATATATATATATTATAATATATATATATATATATATATATATATATATATATATATATATATATATTTAATTTATATTTTCTTTATATATATATATATATATATATATATATATATATATATATATATATATAGGACCTTTTCTGTTTTACAATGGTCAGTTTTGATTTTTTTTTTGTTTTTTTTTTAATATATTGTTACTATATGATACCAACAATGAATTTTAGTGGTAACGGACATGATTAAAAAATATATCAGGACAGTTACGTTTAAGTTTTTAACTTTTTAAATTTTTTTTTTTATTTTTTTAACTAAAGGAATACCCAAGGGTAAACCGCAAAGATGGCAGGAGTCGGGGTCTCTCGGCCTTCCGGGGGAACGACAGGTAGGAACTATTTCGCCCTCCGGGAGGTCCTCGGAACCCCCGCTCTTTTGGTATTTGGTGTCGCGGGGGTTCCACCGCCCCTCCCCTACGGGGTATGGAAACGTCCCCCCCTCTGTCCCCCTCGCTCGAGCCCCCTAAAAATTTTTTTTTTTTTTTGTATTTTTAATTTTTTTTATTATTATTTTTTTACATATTTGTAATAAGCTTTATACGCTGATTCCAAAATTTAATTGGTTTTTTCTGTAAGTGTCTGTATTTTTTGAGATATTTAATTTATGAAAAAAAATGTGTTTTTTTTTTTTTTTTTTTTTTTTTTACATTTTTGTATTAAGCTTTATACGCTGATTCCAAATATGTAATTTGGTTTTTATGTAAGTGTCGTACTTTCGAGATATTTCATTTTTAAACAATATTTAACAAAAATTGGTGTGATTTTTTAAAAATGTATTTAAAATACTTCAAAAACTTTGCAATCCTGTCCAGCGTGTACACTGGAAATTCATTGTTGTAGCCTATAGTAGAATATAGTAAAAAAATAAACAAAAAAATTCAAAACTGACATTTAAGTAAAACACGGAAAAGGGACATGTGATACATATTAAGCTATAAATGCGATTTAGCTATATATATATATTATATATATATATATATATATAATATTTATTATATATATATATATATATATATATATATATATTATATATATATTATATATATATATATATATATATTATATATATATATATATATATATATATATATATATATATATATATTATATATACGGAAAGAGTTACAAATCCAACTCCTGAAACGCTTGCAGACGTATGAAACTTTTGGGAGTTTTTGATGCGTACGACAATATATTTGGCAAATCTTTTTTGGCATAATATATATATATATATATATTATATATATATATATATATTATAATTAATAATATATATTATATATATATTTTATATAATATATATATATATATATTATATATATATTATATATTATATATATAATTAGTATATATTAAAGATATTGTGGAAGAATGTTCATAAATTTGTTATAATAATTAATTAATTATTAGTGAATTTCAATATTTCCGGCATCGTTTTCTCAGCAGTGGTTTTGTTTCCATTTGTACGTTCTTAATTTATTTGTGTTCCATTGCTCGTGGCGTTGTGCTTTGTTCTTTTTTAGTGAACGAGTAGTTTCTTATAAGCGTTTGGCTATTTGTCTGTGACATATATAGGGCAATATTTATATATTTTGTAGCGACAATTAACATTTCTTTTCAAAATGGAAAAGTGGTTGAAAACTGGAACTCTTAAGAGAAATGCAGCAAACGTTGAAATTCAACCTGCTTCCTCAACTGCAAGTACGTCTAATCAGCCTAATGATTTACAAGTGCAGGGAGACCAGTGTGCAGTGACTGGTAGTGAAATTCAGGTAATTGATAACAGCATTAATAAAACGAAAAATATCAGGCCTCTTCTAAAGAAGAGAAAATATTCTGATGATTACTTGAAATACGGATTTTCATTTATGGGAGATGAGGACAGTCCAAAACCGCTTTGTGTTATTTGTGGAGAAACATTGTCGAATGGCAGCATGAAACCATCTTTATTAATGCGTCATTTAGAAACTAAGCATCCAAGTTACAAACAAAAAAATGTCAGCTTTTTCCAAAGACTATCAAATGGCCCCAATGTAACTTCGCATCTGATGTCTGCTAACAAACTCAATGACAACGCTGTGGAAGCATCGTACAGAATAAGTTACCGTATTGCTAAAAGCGGTAAAAATCATACAATCGCTGAAAACTTGATATATCCTTGCATTAAAGATGCTGTTCAGTGTCTGTTTGGTGAGGACTATGCTAAAAAAGTTAATAATATTCCCTTCTCAAACAATACAGTCTCTCGGAGAATTAAGGAGATGTCTGAGGATATTGAATCTACAGTAATTAAAAGGATAAAAGAGAGTCCCTTCTTTTCATTACAGGTGGACGAAAGCACAGATGTTTCCAGTCTGTCAATTTTGCTTGTTATTGCACGATATTTGACTGACAACAAGCCTGAAGAAAATCTTTTATTGTGCTATCCTCTCACAGAAAGATGCAAAGGGGAGGATATATTTAATGCCATTCACGGGTATTTCTGCGAAAAAAATATTGCTTGGGTTAATTGCTGTGGTGTATGCACAGATGGTGGAAAATCAATGTCTGGCTGTTATACAGGCTTACGCGGTCGTATCAAAGAAATAGCTCCCCATGTAGTTTGGAGCCATTCAACCTGGAAATTTCCCAAGCGAAATAAATTTAAAGGTGCTAACAAGGTTGTTTGAATTGAGACATGAAGTTCAGGTTTTTTTTGAAGATCATCATTTTAAGTTGGGCTCTAAATTCCATGAATGTCAATGGCTTCAAAAGCTTGCCTACTTGTCTGATATTTTTTTGGAAATAAATAAACTTAACTTAGGATTACAGAACAGTTCCATAAATATCTTTAAATTATCTGACAAAATTGAGTCTATGATAAAAAAATTGGACTTTTGGGAATGCTGTATCTTTAAAGACCAGTGTGAAGTTTTCGAGACACTTCATAGTTTCTTATCTGAGAACGAGTTGAATATGTCAATTGAACTAAAAAATAGCATTATAACTCACTTAAAAGGACTTAAAATATCATTCAGACAGTATTTTCCCAAGCGAAATAGTGAAGATAACTGGATTTCAAATCCTTTCAGCGATTTATTCTTTGAACAGGCT
>JABUQX010033554.1:0-5000 GCA_015478945.1 Trachelipus rathkii
CTTATCGCCTACACCCCTCCCCCTCGGCACCCGAGATGGTTCTTTATGCATCTTCTGATGATCGTCCATGTAGTGGCCGTCGCTGAAATTGAATGCCTATGTATAGCAAGATTAGCTTATGTTAACATGGGGCATTCGTGAAAGCATTATGTATAAAAAACCAACATTTTTGGAAAGTAACCCCAATAGTTAAAGCCTGTCATATAAGCCTAAAACATCTGTGTTTCATATAACGTCAAACCTCGGTAAGTATGATAGTAGGTTCTTTGTAGGGTGTAGACAAGTTGGTTACGTTTGAGTCGTTTAGTAGTTACTTACTGAATTATCGATTTGTACTTTGATAATGCTTGTCTGTTATTCATACGTAAGTATGTTTGCTAAAAAATATGAGAAATGTTCGAGTCTAGTCGCCCCAACCAGAGAGCGTAATCTTATCACTTATGCCATCACCTCATATGTTATCATAACAGTACAATATTTAAGAAATGATTACTTTATTCGTTGTACATTAATTTTTAGTTCTGTAATGCTATGTTACTTTATATTAATGTCGAAAAACAATGTTACGTTAGGCCTATATTCCTGTTAGTATCTACAAGACACTTATCTTTGTACTATTTATTGTTGATGTGTTGTTTTTTGTCGTTGTTGTTTGGTTGTTGTTGTCTAACGAGAATATAATACCGCTATTGAGCGATATGCTTCGTTCAGTGCGTATGTAATTCTTGGTACTTCTCTGATTGTTGAATAAAGAATTCTCGTTACCTTTTAGACCATTCGAGCCCCAAAATCTTAGTTTTCAAACCATCGCTACATTAGTAAATTCATCATAAGAAAGAGCTGTAGGCTGTGCGTACAAAGACTGTTGTTTTCGCTAAAAAAAACAGCATTTGAAAGCACAGCTTACAGCACCTTTCTCTAGATGAACATTACTGTAAAACCGATGCATTCGAGCCCCAAAATCTTAGTTTCAAACATCGTTACATAAGTGTAAAGTTCATCTAGAGAAAAGGGCTGTAGGCTGTGTTTTGTTCTGTTTAGGAAAATAACTCGTGATATCATAACCGCAACTAAGGAATATATGTACAAAGGCAAACCTAACATACGTTGCGTATGAATAATCAGCTAACATCCTGTAAAATTCCCTACTGATCAAAGGTAAAGTGGCTAATAGGTCATACGGAATACTGCATATGCACCCAACTTTTCTCGCATAAAAGCCAAGGTCTAAAGTCATCTGCAGCTTTGAGGGTACTTGTCATCCTCACCATAATTATAAGGTTAAGGTAAGTTATGCTAAATTTTGTTAATCATTACAAGACAATGTGAAAATAACATTTATGCTGGACATTTGATTTATAAATGTAGAATTTTTATTTTTTGAGACTGTTAGTTACTTCACTGGATAAGTGTGGATCTTTGTTAACTGTAAACAGTTTATTCTGGCTTTAAGATGTGTCGTGTTTGCACTTGTACGATTATATTTAACTATGTAGTCTTCTGTTGACTTTATTAATATTGAAAACTTTTGTGCACGAATGCATACTTTTCGCGGTCTATATGATATCTACACAAGTTTAATAAAAATTTTTGTACATATTACATGTAATGTAAAATTAACATGTTATGTAGAGACACGCTTGACAAAGTGTGAATAAGTTACGTGTTTGGATGTTATGTTAGTTACTTTACTGGTTTAAGTGTGAAACTTGTTAAACCGTAACCATTATTCCTGTCTAAATGTGCTAAGTTTCTCGTCGTGGTTATATTCATAGTCAGATATGCTAATAAGCTTTATTAAAGTGCCAACCTTTTACGTTTGCTTCTGTTGTCTGACCTTGTTATAAAAGTAAACGGATTTATTGATGTTTTATCCAAAAATATACTCAAAATGACAAATCAATAGATCCAAATAAGATCACAGATGGTCAGAGGAGGTTGGATGGGGTCTTGATTTAATGATTACTGCTTTAGGTATGAAACGAAATATATAAAGACAACAATAAAAAGAATAAGAAATTTATTTATTTTTGTTCTGAACCCATTATTTTCGAAATCTAACGACCCAATAACAATATATAAGACAGCCAACATTGTATCACTACACAAATATTTAAATAACTCACACGCACAGGAAGCCAGCAACCGTGCAAGCTGTTCAAACTTCCACTCCTGAGTCATACTCCGTCTTCATTCTTTCCTTCCTTATTCTTCCTTCATTGCTTAGCCTCAATACGAACCACATCTTGATCTTGCTTATTTGCACTCTGTCTTCTTTTTTTTCCCATCGGGACCCCCCTAATGGGGTCTAGACATCCCTATTCACGTACTGACTACCAACCTAGTTCGAATCTACGAACCTCGAAACTCCCTTATAAAACAACCAAGATTAGTGTTTTATACGAAGAGTTTATTAACTCAGCACCGCAGAGGCTCCAGCCCGTGCCGGGAGCCAACTCATCAGATCCCATATCAAGTATTTCAGAAACTCTAAACTCTGACGCCTCTCACCAAATTTCAGCAAACAAACACTTCGATTTTTAAGGGTGGTCCCTTCAGACTCCAACGGAGTAAACCTCGTCTATGACGAGAGTTACTCCCCATCTAACACTCCTTCCATTTTCAACCCAGATACGATAACCTAAACCCAGTAAATATTATCGAAACACTGAACCGGATGCGAAGAAGAAAACACGTCTAAAAATACCAAAAATAATAATTAATAAACCGGAACTCCCCCGGTCGTGCGTGATGCGGACCCAAGAGCCGGAACCACAAACCGGATTCGCGAAACCCGAACAAGGCTGAGACGGTGCTGCGACACGAGGCTCTGTTGCTACTGTGCAGAAGGCAAACCGTAAAAGGCACATAATCTCGTCTCTAACGAGATACTATCATATAGTCACATCCAAATTTTACTCCATACGTTAAGCCTAACAGGACTTTCAGGACGAATTGACTGCGCGTAAGGGCAGACATCCCCTTAGGGTGACCCTACGATCACCAAAACTGCATGGGATCAAGTTGTAAACCTAAACTAGAACCATCATACCAAGTTGAAAGCGGATACGTAACCTAACCACGATAGATAAATCGGACTCAGAACCAGGATGCGAAAGAAGAAACCACCGTGGAAGTCCAAAGTAGAGGGCGTAAAAAAAAACATCCCTTACAGGGATCGTTTTTCGAAGATTGATTTTCCTGGAAAACGAATCTTCGATGTACATAATAATAATAATAATAATGTGTATGTGCATGGCACGCGCGCTCTGCGGCTGCTCGTCAAACAGACCCTTCGGTCTTTTGACCTCCAACATGTCGGTCGCCCAAACGCTCGTTAGCACTTAAATCATGCCATTCAGATCACGGTAGAAGGGATTTTGGAACAAAGCGTAAGACTCCGCCCCCTTGATTCGACCTGACTAGACGCTGGTCATTGTTGAACCAACGGTATTTTACCTGACCTTGAACTTTTTTGGCCTGTTTTCTAAATAGATATTTTTTATTTTTTAACTTTAATTTTAATTATTATATTCGTATGTCAGAGATTTAATGTTAATGTATATATCTATTATTTATTATTTTTTTCTGTAAAAGCCAACAACTTGTGATTCAATCTTAATCATTAAAACTTTTACTAAATATATCATTCCCGGATGAATCGCAAATTCATCGTCGCGTCGTTCGCGTTGCGCTCCGGGCGCCATGGAGGGTGAATCGCGTTAATCGTCGCGTTTTTAAACAAATTCCGCAGTCGCCTCCACTGGCCCGAATCCGAGATATAATCTTATAAAATATTAATAATATATATATATATATATAAAACTATATATACTATATTTAACTAAAATACTATATAATATATATATATATATAATAATACTAATATAACTATATATATATAATATATATATTATATTATATATATATTTATATATCATATCCTACACACACAACAACACATCACACACAACCTGCGCACGTGGCTCTGGAACTCACGACTTTATCACCGACATTTACATCTACACTTAAACTCCTTACCACCTCAGCCCCTTTCGTCTTTCAGCTGTTCAGTTCTTCCCGCAGTTATAAATCAAAATATATGCACACCTAGAAGATACGAGCCCTTACGCACGCGCTCAACTTTAGCCCTTATTAGTCCAGGACCAAACGTGAAGATCTGGAACTGAGATATTTTTGAAATCAGGTTCAATTTACCGGAGTCCTTGGAAATTCCCTGATAATAATTATATAATAATAATAATAAAATATATAAAATACTTATATTATATATAATATATATATATAATATATATATATATATATATATAATATATAATATATATATATATATAATTATATAATATATAATTATATATATATAATTATATAATATATATATTAATAATATATATAAGAGACGAGGAAAGAGAAGAGAGACGGAGAGAGAGAGAGAGGAGATGGAGAGAGCGAGAGAGAGGAAACAGAGAGAAGAGAGAGGAGAGAGAGGAGAAAGAAGATGAGATGAGAGGGATGAGCACAGTTTCGTTTGCGGTACATTTCGAAGTAGTTACACTTTTACACGTATTTCACGTAAAATTTTATTGAATCATTCTTAATTGAATTTTAATATTTTAATTATTTTATTGAATTTTTTAATGTTACGATATTATTTTATTTTTTTTTAGTCTATAACAATTCATCCTGAGAATCACAACGTGAAACGTTGGCATTGAATTGCGATTTCGTAAAAAAGCACGTGCAGAACGTCCCTGCTATATTCTCTTTTAATATCCGAACAATTTATTCATTTTATTGAATATATTTTATTATTTTATTTGAATTATTTAACTTATTTATAATTATTTTAATTATCTTGCGTAACCGTAATTGAATTCTAGAATCAATGTTCATTTTTGGTATATATTAGGTTGTCAAGCAGCTAACACGTTCTTTTACTGTTCCATCAGCATTAAACCAGACATGCGCATCTACAAAGC
>JABUQX010033554.1:12500-33863 GCA_015478945.1 Trachelipus rathkii
AGAAGATTCTTTACGCATTAACTTCTACTGAAAGTAACCTGTGTATAAAAAGATCATAAAAATATATAGTTTAAACTTGAGTGTAAGCATAACCAAAATAAGTTCTATATACAACACCTCATTTAAGATATTAAACTTGTCTATTAAAGTCACTGAGCATAGTTGAGGAGCCTTAAAAATACTCAATGTAGACCAGATCCAGCAGTCAAGAACGAAATAATACTTACAACTAGAATACATCTATATTATAATTCTAAGCCACATTAATCAAGATCAGATGAAATGAGTCTCACTTTCCCACAATGTCAATTTTTTGGCGTCCACGTTTTGAGTGTCTTTCAAAAATACTTATACTAGATAAAATTACTATTTCTATTGGCATTTGGTAATATTTTATATTTATAGTTTTATACAATGTAATGAAAGGTACTTTTGAGAAGATTATAGAGAAAGAAAGACATTTTACATATGGATTACACTGCATGAAATTTGCGGTACTCTTTTCGATTTTAGACGAGTACTCTCTACACGAAAGAATCAAAAAAAAACCTAATAAAATTTAGGACACAATTTTTCCCGAGCCTTTTACGGTATACCCGTAGGTAATACTACCGCATTTTTCCAGTCTTTGAATGTCCCCACGTCACACTAATATATATACTACATTAAAAATTTGATAAATATATAATAGGAATAATATGTAGTTATTATAATAGGTAAGCAGCTAATATATAGGGCCATCTAGAGAGCTGTATACCTAGCTTGGAGTTTCCATGTACATTCATATACTTAATATTATTGAAGTAATATTACTGCATATATATATATATAATAGTTAATAATAGTATATATATATATAAATATATATATATACTACTCACAATTAAGGATGAGTATATTGATGCATATTGAGTGATAACCGGAGAGTAAAATAAAAGTCATTATGTGAGGTTGATACTGATATAAGCCGATGACACACGATGTTCACACAAATAATTATTCTTGTATACGATGACAATGATGCCAATCGTATTGAAATCCTGTCCTCTACGGATACCATGGTCACTGCCAACGTCAAATATTTAATTAAGCAACGATATCATAAATGAGATATAAATCACCTTACTAGATGAAGATGCTAGACACCGCACACCATGATTCCTTAATTTATGATATAATCTGCGTCCCGTGAATGTCAATACCGAGAGGATGTACACCTCAACGACTAAATACCACATAAATTCAATCACTAATATTTAGAAGCGCTTGGCGCCTCTAGCACAATCCCAGTTGGCTATATTCTTAATTCCATAGAAATACATCGAGTTATGCTGTACTGCATACTATTATTCAACAATTAATTGTGGTTTGATAACTCTAATTGATCCGAATACACAAATTATTACTATGCGTTATTCATTGTTGCTGCAGTCCCTAATATATATATAGAATACCTGTATTATTTATGGTATAATATAATGGGTGGGACATCTCCTATATATATTCATATAGAGGTGTGAGTAATATATAGTAGTACCTAAATTATCTAGCGTAGCCTATCTTACAATATAGTATCCATATTTTATATAGAGTCGATAACTCACTACTGAGGATACAGTACCTTATATGATATAAAAGAGAACAATGCGGCTTCTTAAGTATATTTATAATTCTATAGATTTATAATAATATGAGTTTTACATGAGGGATAATAATATTCCTATATATAATATGAGAGCGTATCAATATTTTACTTTTTTTTCAGAAAACAACATAATATTATTATATTTGTATAATTATATAATCGGTGCTATTAGTTCAAATGATATAAGTAGTGGTTGAATATGAGTTGGTACGACACGGGATCAAACACGTTCTAACCGAATAGAGGCCAATACGATTTAATGTGGTCTATTCGTTGTAGAGAGTTCATTTCTATTCCCTATATATTTTTATTTATTATGGGGTGATGTATAGGACTTGGGTAGAAACTAATTAGCTTATATTAATGTGAATTAGGTGGTTGTTAAGATGTACGTACTAAGTGCCATGAGCGTATATAGCTTCTTATAATTAATAATTTATTTTATTGTTAGACTGTGGAAATAGGTTGTCATATATTATCGTAATTATTAGTTCTATGATTATACGTGTGTATTGAAAAGAGATTGTGGAGTATACCAGTAATGTACGGTTTTACAGCTGTATAGTATTTATATAGGATAGTAGTTTCACTTTTATAGTTTGCGGTTGTATTTACTTAGCGTTATTAGATATTTTAGACTTAGAGACCAGCTAAATACATATTTGCTAAATAGGTAACTGGACCTTAGTAGATGTGAGAATGTGTCAGATGTCGTATAAGTTAACTTGAGATTTTGCTATTACTTGAAATTATTATGTATATTATATTAAATATTATATGAAATGTTTTCAGTAATATAAATATAGCTATTGGTCGAGATCTAGGCAGTATTATCATGGTCCCTGGGGCTTGTCGAGGGGATGTTATTCTATACGGTAAAGCACTGAATAGGTAGCCGAAGCATTATATAAAAACGGCACTTTCATAGTAATTTATTATTATCAAGGCGTCTCTTCTTTATGTGATTTGGTGTATATATTTATGTGTTATTATATTAAAGAGTTTTTGATAAAAAAGTGATCGAGATTATGAGAGTGGGATTAATATGAGGTGGTTGGTGTGTACTGTCTGGATGGTACAAGTGTTAGTCTAAATGTGGAAATTTAAGTCTGGAAGGTGTTGTTTCACACAAACGCAAATAGACTATCGGTAAATTTTCCTAAGGTGCTAAGTATTCATTGCTTAATTGTCGAATTATAATTTAGAGGTGGTTATATTGTTGTTAGTTGTGTATAGAGATTAGTTATTATACGACTAGGTGGTGAGCAAGTGTGTCCGTGTTGAGATCTATGAGATAGAGGGAGAGCAGCAAGTTTAGTGTCGCATTCAACATGTTCGCTCTGTGGAAGTTTTATGCATTCAATTTATGGTGTGTATTTATTACTGTGTAGTATGGTGTGGTTGCAACAGCGTTAGTGATCATTTTTAATGTGATGTGTTGTCTATTACTAGTTTAGGAGCATGAATATACTTGGCTAGTAAACGAGCACTTCTTCTATGAGTGAAGGGACTGGAAATAGACATGTATAATTTAGAGGTATAGTCTGCACTGTGTAGGACTTCTCGTTCTTAGAGGTTTTCTCGATTCAGACCGCGAGTTATATATTTAATAAGTGAATAATGGACTTTAGAGGAAACCTTCGAGTGGTTTTCCTGAGAATGAAGAAACTGAGTCTTCTTGAGGTAAATAGCCAGTAGTGTATAAGAGGAATATAGTATTTATAATAGTGTTGTGAATAATGTGAGGGTAGAGAAAGGGAGGAAAAGAAGTGGAGAATCTGGTCTTTTACGTCTTTGAGCTGGGGTCCATCGTGTGTGTATTTATATATAGGAGGACCAAGAATGAAAAATGAAAGTTTATCCGACGTTTCGAAGATGATAGTAGTTGGGCGATGATCTGATAGGGGTAATAGTATAAGAAGCCGCATAACCTTCTAGACTGGCCCAGTCAGCCAATAAATATATATATATTTACATAAAAATAGGGTTGGAAAAAAGACATAATCATCCGATGATAGCTGAAATAGAGAGAAAGAGAGAGGGAATCCCTAAATTTATCTTAATAAAGCTCTTATAAAGGAAAAAGTATTAGGCAGTTGAATAATTGGTCAACGCTAATTTGTAGAGTGTTGAATTAGATGGGATGAGAGAATACCAATGTGTGTTATAAAAGGGTTTGTATAGTATCGAGGGTTAGTTTTGCTGAGTATAGATGGAAATATGTTAAGTGTTATATTATGTCCTAAGTATCTACCATTCAAAATATCTAATCTAAGAGTTAACAAGAAAAGGAAGGGTATATTGGTTAAGTTAGGAGGGTATTTAATTCAATAGTTAGCATTATTAATTGTTAGGTAGTATGCGGGTGATATTAGTTATATATTATTATAGAGTGTTGTATGTAAGTAATATCTAAAAGTGATTTGGTTATTATATTAGTTTAATAAAGGGATAACAGCAGCTAAATAACAAAGTACCCTATTTAGATATATTCTTACATCAATCAATAACATATCACCTAAGCAGTTAAAATATTATCTTATAAGGAAAATTCCACACTAACATATACCCTTTACCTTGTATCTTATGATACTTTGAATTATTTGGACTGTAGACTACACACTGATATTATAACAATTTATTACTAGCACAGTATATACTATATACTAAGAAAATATTACCACTTGGACAACCTCTTACTATAACTAACACATATTAGTTGGTATTCACTCGATTGCTCACATATAAGTCATACAGTACAAAAAAGTTAGGGCTACAGGTTAATAAATTTCTATTTCTCATATCTTTAAGTCATTTTATTATCTGAGGAATTCGAGTATATTCCCGTATATATAGCTAAAATTATAAACTATTAACTAAAAAGGAACGCAAAAGTAAAAACATCATTTTGTTACTAATCATCATTTATATCATTAATTTTAAAAGAAATATAATTATCGGATACTAAACTATCACACCATATTACGTATGATATATAGTAGTTATGGCTAAGTTGCAAGGCTACAAATATAATTATCACATCTATGACTATATTTAATACATATTTAATTCGTAAACTTACAATGTCATACTCTAGATCATAATCTACCTTATTTTTAAGAATCCTGCTAACGTTCATCCTTTTACCAATTGAGAGAAAAGAGAGTTATGCCATAAATTCATAGAAATGGAACTATCCAAGTTTAAAACGCTCTAATAAATAAGAATAATACTAAAGAAACCACACCAGGTTAACCAGTCTCCTATATCTTTTACATTAGTAAACCCACTCAACTCTATATAACATAAATATATCTATTCATTAAGCCCCGAGCCAATTTGTCTTCGCCGGCTACGATATGTCGTTAGGTCCAAAATCAAATATTAAAATAGATATCATATATAGTAGATGACAATATTATCACAAGGCCCACTGGGCCGACTATGACAACTTCAGCGCCCTATTCTTTTCCACCTATCAAGCAAAACAAGTCACCACATCTCGTTGCTTTATATACGTCTTGTTGAGCCCCTCTCGCGCAGTCATATCTGTCTTCTAATATAGCGGGTGAAAAACCTTGTAAATAAAAATAGTATCGTTTAACAAATAGACTTTCTGCAGTCGATATACATAAAAACTGGAGATGGTAACACAACACATTGATACAAAATACAATATATAGTAATGCGTGCTCTGGCATTACAAATTTTCAATTTTTAAACCCTAGGTGAAGCCCTAGTTCTGGATCATGCTCCAAAGGGAGGGGAGAACAATAGAACATTATAGACGAGCAAACATCGTAAAACGAATGTTTAAAAAGACTGTGAACGGTTTACGAGCAAGTGCTGCACATAAGCTACTTGGTTGAAAAATTGAAAAAAAATCACTATCTAAATAAATAAAAAAAAACATCATAATAGCTAGAACATATATAGGTGTTTAAAATTGTAATGACCATTTATTATTTCTATTGAAGTTAAATCACAGTAATATGCCTAAACTACATCCAAAAATAAAAAATAATGTACAACAGGAGACATAAAAATAAAAAAAATAAGAAAAACTAAAAAAAATCCAATAAAATAAAAATGATCTGATTTTTCTCATAAAAAAGGAATCACAAATTAAAACAATCAATTGATTTTTTATTTATTTTTTTTCGTTGTCAACCCTGTTTATTACATCAGCTTTGCTCCTAGAGTTCATACTACACAATAGACACTAAAGTATATATAAATACCTCTGAGTAATGACACCGCATTGTTAGTATTCATCGTATTTACTGTGTTAAGTATGGGAACTTTGTTAGTTGTTCAGCAGTTTATGTCGACTTGATAAGATCTGATACAGGCCCTTTGTAAAGAGTTACTTGAATCTTTGTTTGTTATTAAGAAATGCTGCACAGTAATTAATCAATTTAGCTATAACTAAGTCATCAGGAATATGTCAATTCAACAACAATGTATGTTGCGCCTTTTTACCTGTAGGAACCTATGTTTCGTTCACGCGTTTATACTGTTGAGATAGTGCTGTATTGTGGCTGTACTTACTATAAGTGAGGGCTCTGTGGGTACCTATATACTGTAGTATAGATGTGTAAAATCTATATATTATGTATTACGTCAAGCGCTTAGATTGAATATGAATAATATATTTGTATACAGTTTTGCTAAGTAATGGTATATATATAATTTAAGGTATTATACATATTTATGGTAAACTTTGTATGCCCTTTTAGAATTGATCCTTTTCGAGTTTTTAATTGGTATAAAGAAATAACAGGGATAATGTTAAAGATACGTATTTGAAAAATGAGGCTGGCATATGGGGTACGTTCTGTATTGAGCAGTGGTTAGATCTATTTTAATTTACTTATTATGTAAATGAGTGATTGGTGCGAGTCTGCTCTATCGTTTCTGTGAGATTGGTAGCGTCCGTCATGTATTTAGTTTATCTAAACTAATTACACTTGCGGCCATGCGTTGCTTTAGAAGCGTGTTAGGTTTGGGGTGTATCATTGGATATAAATTCATCACGGGAATACATGCTAGGAGGATGCTTAAGGTTGTTACGCCAATTTATTATGCTTGATGTGAAAATCTCAGATGATGTAAAAAAAACGATAAATAAGAAATATATGAAAAGAAAAAATATAAAGTATATCTCGATGAGAGTAAACTTACAATAGGCTTTGACTGCAGTGAGATAAGTAGGGTTTGCAGAGAAAGGGGGTATAATTGAAATAAAGCATTTATTTTGGTTGAAAATCACGGTAAATAGTAAGTTATCATCATTAAATCAGGTAAAGATACGTGTAAATAAATAAGAAAGAAAAATTATTGGTTAATGTAGATATTATTGAGTGTTTGATTAATATAAGGTGTGAATAGGATGGTTATATTTGAGAAAAGCCTATTTTCTGAGGAGAAAGGACCTTATTTATAGTATCTGGATATTCGTTCACGGTATAAACTTTCATTAAATGAAGAACTTTCTCTACTTAAATTTTATCCGTCTTATGTTTTTTTTTTACTCAAAATGATTAGCACAGGTGCTAGTGGAGTAGTAGGCCGCTTTGTGTACATCTCCGTGACCATGGCAATCTTGATGAGTCTGGGGTTCCGCTCTCGGAGAGTACCTTTGTCTGCCACGTTTTGATGTTACGAAAGGCCGCGGGGAAAGCGACGGGGGTATTGTGAGGTTATTTCCCCACCCTCTCACGTGAGGAAAGGTATTCCGTGAAGAACCAGGCATCGAGATTGGGCTGTTATGCTTAGCCTTTTGTTATGTCTGAAACCATATATCGACGGGTTAGTCTCTAATATTGGCTATATTGTTGGCGTGTAACGCGGAGGAGGGCTTTATTCTTCTTTTTATGGCTGTCTCCCCTACTCGGTAGTTTTACGCCGCTAGGGCTTCTGCGGACACGAAGAGGGTACAGTATGGAAACATCCAATTCGTCGAGCAGATAATACCCACCTCCCAGTATGTTCCCACGTTGCATCGAGGGCCGCCCTAGTTTGATGGCATCGAATATGAATGGAAAGCAAATTTTAATAGTACAAGTCTAGATCATTATCATTAAACGAAGACAACTCACACAATGAAAAGGATCATCATAAATAGGACCTGCAATACACTCTCATATAAGTCAGTGAAGTTACTATTGAGGGCGTAAGAGTAGATTATCTAACAATAATTTTTTTATTTTTTTTACAGTGGATTTACGCGAATGTGGCATGTGTGAAAATTACGCGATACGCTAGGATTTACACCAAAATAATTGGATATTTCACTCTTGTCGCTGTAGCTATTGCTAGGTGTTCTTTTTGAACTAATTTTTTTTATTTAATTGATTTGTTTTTTTATTCTTGTTTATTTATTTCCTTTTCAAGGGCATCTAAAGAAATTGGAGCCAGCATTCCAGCAATTGTATTCCGTTTTTTATAAAACTGTAGCATTATCTAGTTTTAAGATAACATATGAGCGGACAATGCCATACGCTCGACAAAAGAAATATACAGACTAAATTTTTTTATTTAACGCCGGAAACAAAGCAAGGTTGAATGAAAAGACTTCGAATAATATAATTTTAGAATAAGACAGAATACAGCATGTAAGGTGATTTTTGGAAGTATTATGTTAATAAGATGTTGGGATTAGGAGTGGCAAGGTTTATTATTTGTTGTTGAGTTGATAAGTGGTGAATAAGGTTTCTGTATAATGTTTAGAGTTTGAATCAGAATATGTGTAGTTAGACCTGTATATTACAGTAGATTCGATTGTAGATGGTCATCGTATAGAAACTGGTGCAGTATAAGATGGTAGAGGGGAGGGTGGTTTGATTGACTGATTTAATACCTTTTGGGTTATTAGGTATATATAAACACTAAATATTTGTTTAAGGATGTTTTTAAGAACCTTGAAATAAGAATAATTTTTTCAAAAGTAGAAAAAAATGTTGTGTTGTTATCGAGGATACATACTCATAACAGTACAGGAGATACATGTATATTTTTATTTAGAAAGGCTTGTAGTTACCAAGTTTTCATCGTTCAAGTAGTGTCAAATTATATTCAAAAGTTTTGGGGCACAGTTACCTGATTCACCTAAGTGGACGTAGTGTCAGATTTAATACCGGTCTTCTGTATAGTTGTTACTAGGATTCTATTAGGTAAGAAATCTGTATATCTGAAGTTTTCTGTCGTTCTGAGTCGGTCAAGATTTTTCTCCGATCTAGTGTATTTTATCGGGGAAGGTTCAGCAATCCCCAGGGGGGTGCCATCGGTATTGGAGTTTTTCACTATCGTCTAACAGCGACGATACCTTAGAAGAGGGTATATACCACCTTAATTAAAGATGGAGTTTTTCATCGTGTCTATTGAGTCATATCGAATACATTCAAATATTCTACTGAATCCGGTTTAAGGGGCAGTCACGCTCTCTTACAGGAGAATTGGCCCCGATCGGGTCATTGATTTACTCCACCTGTGAGCTAGCATCACTAAGAAACCATCATCAGTGAAGGTTGTATATAAGATCACCCTGAGTTGTTGAGACATCTACGGTGTTAATCATATACGTTCAGGTTTGGGGGTGTTATGAGTACCATCCCCAACTCAGATGAGGATCCCACCGATTTGATCGATTGTTATAAAAGACCTGTGCCTCTTCCGTACACAGTACATGTGCCCTTGTTTGAGTTTTATACAGTTCCTATGAGATATGAGATTTAATAACCTTCAAGATTATCGTGTTCTAGAGTTTCTTTTGGTTATGTCTCAATTTCATGTTGGTGGGTTTTGTCCATGTCATTTTCCCACTTGGGGTCCTTCAGGTGCATTTATATAGGGGCCCGCAGGACCATGCATGCTAAGATACATCGGCCTGCGCTCAGGAAGGTTTGCTAGTGAGACAGACCGGGGGGGACGAGAGTTTGTTACTCCCGCAGCTCTTACCCGGCGGTCCCCTGACGCTGAGGCCTGAGAGACCGTCTAGTACTTTTAGGGTTTGGAGATTAGTTACCTTTTGACATCCTTGGTCGCCGTAATATTACATCTGGTATGTCCTCCCTTCTCTAGATCTATAATTTACCAAATTAATCGAGTATAAACAGACGTGTACATCTCCTAATTAAGAAGGGCGTATAAACCCAAGTTCGGTTCGTTGTCTATGTGCTAATATTTTCAGGTGTGGTGAATCGGCCAGCTCACCCCCACTGGGGTGCCTTTGGTCATTTTACCCCAAGGGGTCATCTAAGATACATCCTCGAAGGTTGTAGTACACCGGTTTCCTCACTCTACGCAATAGTTTCCAGGTTTGGGGGGGGTCAGTACCCCCAATGTCATACCCCTCGGTCCTTTTACCTCGGTGTATAGTTGTTACATCCTAAAAAGGCTGTGAACCAAGTTTCGTCGTTCTATGTCAATATTTCAGGTTTTGGGGGGCAAGAAAACCCCCACTGGGGGGTGCCCCAGGGGTCAATTGTACTCCCGCTTTGCTATAATAACGGTTTGCACCTAGATACACCCTAAAGAAGGGTGTAGGTACCAAGTTTCATACTTCCTTGAACGTACACGATTCCAATTAATCACCAGGTTTTTGGGGGACCACGTGTTAATAAAAATAAATAATAATAATAAAACACTCAATAGAATAATAATAATATATTACAATAAATTTAATTACATAGACTTATATATATAATCATATATAATAATATAATATATAATAATTAGATAATAATAAAGTGATAATAATAATAAAAAATTAATAATATATAATATAACATACATAATAATAATAATAATAATAATAGAATAAATGAAGAGAATAATAATGAATAAATGAAAATAATCATAATAATACATATCGTATATATTATATAATATATATATACGAGAATAATAATATATATTATAACATAATTAATAATGAGTCGGAGTTGGAGCCGGAGCCCCCTTGGAGTGTAGTTTAAAAATCGTTTTTTTCTTAGGAGGTGACGGTGCGAAATGCGAAGAGTTGCGTGTGTCCCGTGCGAGTGCGGTGGTCAGGTAATGATGACCCGGTGTGCGGACAAACCATTCCATATAGCTATCCAGTCTCTTCTTCAAGTGTTGCATATCCCGAGTGGTGCACAAGTGGGCTGAGCGGAGGAAGCCATTAATGACGATTCAGAAAAGGTAAGACAAAAGCTACTATAATATTATATATAGTATTTATATTATATATATATATATTTACTGGACATAAAATACTCATATTATATTATATTATCCATATATATAATAAATTATAAAGGTATAATAGACCTATATTTATTAATATACCGAGATTAAATAAGAAATATATCACTTATGTATATATTTATATTTATCTATTTTTTTATTAGAAAATATGCTATACTTTATTTTTCAATCAATACTTTCCTATTCTATTCCATCGTATATATTTTAATATATCATTGCAGAGTGGCGTAGTTAGGGTGGAATAGATCAGGCAGTGGGGATGTGAGGGCATTGGGGAGAAGCCTCAGCATCTAAATATAGTTTTACAGAAAGAACTTAATATTAAGAACTAAAACAAATAAAAAAAAAAAAAATTATTACAAAATAAATAATTGTTCCTATGTATGAATTCATATAAATTACTATATAAAAGAAAAGTATAAATGTACAAATATTAACAAGATGTTTATTAAGAACCATAATTTGAGGGAGATTTAAGGCGGGGATCATAGAAGCCTATGATTTGCCATCAAATTGAATCTAGCAACTGGACATATAACATTTGGCATTAAATTTTAAAAGGACAAAATTATTCTAAAAAAAGAAAATCGATTCTGTAGATATTTATTCTGGCGAGAGCGCGTAGCTGGATAGAAATAAATTCCTAACTCCGGTTCAATGTTATAAAGAGAGGCAAGCCTCCTGCTCGTCGATCGTACTCTCCGTGAGATCATCAGGTTTTTCTTTTTTAATTTTCCTATATTAATCCATTATATACTATCTAATAATTTGATCATATATATATATAGTATACACGTAACAATATTTTATTATTTATATAAATATAATGTGTTTAATTTATTAATAATAATATAACGGTATTATATTTATTATATATGTCATCGTACTAATGACTATTATACTACGACGTATATTCTATACATGTAAAATATATAACTAATAATAATATAATTACTACTACTACTATATAATATATATATATGTATACCAAAGTTTACCCTAATATGGTAAACTTTGTTTCACGGTAACTGAATAAACATGGTAAACTTTAAATAATTATATATATAATATGATATTATTATATAATTAATATATAATAAATAAGTATATAAATAATAATACTTTTAATATAAATAAATTAGGGGCTAAGTTTATACTAATATATTAATATAATTATATATATATTATATATATAATATATATATATATGATATAATATACTATATATATGTTGCCTACCCATGTAAAAACATCTAGCTAACGCCAGATAAGGCACTGGGGATCTATTAGTTATTTTATGTGTAAAGATTTAGACTACTAATAGGTATATAATATAATGTTTATGGGGAAAGATAATATATCTAGGATATATATAGGTGATAATTATAGTAAACTATTAGTATTTAATATTTTTTTATATAAACTTAGTATATATATAAATATATATAAATTATGGTATACTAAATAAAAATTAATTTATATCATTCATTTGCAATGTTTGGGGTTTTCTTGGTGCGGTTGCGGTGGGTTGCGGAGGGTCGAGGTGCGGTGTGTGCGGTGAAAGTGCGGTGCGGTGTGGTGCGAGGCTGTCTAAGTACATTAGTTTTTAATGTATATAGATTTTTTAATATTAATATATGAATTTAAAATATGTTATATATAATATAAAAAAAAATATAGTTTTTATTATAATTTTTTTTATTCAAAATAGGACAAACTTTATATTTAATCTTAAATTTTAAACATTTTATTTAAATGTTAATTAATTTAACTTTTGAAAATTTAAATAAATAATAAGAAAAGCCTAGATAAAAAATTAAAAATACTATTCTCATCGTAAACTAACAACACCGGACAAATTAACGTATTCTTACAGTAAACATGCCGACCCCTTATCATGGTAGAAATGCACGTGTTTCCTATTATCAGTTATCACTGCTGATAAAGAACAACGCATGCTCCGCAAACATTCCTAA
Organism: Trachelipus rathkii; assembly: GCA_015478945.1. NCBI lineage: Eukaryota > Metazoa > Arthropoda > Malacostraca > Isopoda > Trachelipodidae > Trachelipus > Trachelipus rathkii. The sequence continues at coordinate 25,371 of JABUQX010033554.1, forward strand.
TTATGCTGTTCCGTATCGAAAGAGCCTGCTACCGAAAATTCCGACCCATCACTTAAAGGATACAGTATAATACTAGTATATTATATATATAATATTATATATATTATTATTTATATATATAATATAATATATATAGTACTATATGACATACATTTACGATACTTTTCTTATATTTTTTTTCTTTATATATTTATTATGCTATATACTATGCACTATAACTTATAGAATATATATATATCTATAATATTATATACTTTTATTTGATATATTATCATAAATATTATAAAAATAGTATTATTACAAATATATATAATATAAATGATATTTATTAGTAATAAATAATTGTTTTACAATAATGGTTATTTTTAATAAATAATATTACATTAAAGGTTATAATATGTTAAATATGTCAAAATATATTAATAGGAAATTTTTATCTAAAAAAGAAATAGTGAGAAAATGGTTCTCTACTTTCATCGCCTATACTAAGCAGACTTACAAATAATTGTTTAGATAGCCACAGTTTGAAAGCGTTGAGTGAATCTTAACAGTGATAGTCATATTTTACTTGTGTTATAATTATATTGTTTGAATGTTAAGTTAAATATAATATATGTTAACTTACTCTTGCGGATAATATAGATTTTAATTTCATATAAAATGATCTCTATAATATATATATATAAGTATAATAATATCACTAATAATATATTACTAAATAAACATTTAATTATTAATATATCACTATATTATTTTGAGTTTAGTGTTCATAATGCTTTATTTAATGTAACTTATTAGCTTTGAACAAAGTTGCTATTGGTGCCTTTATGGATGTCATTTAATAATATCATTATGAAGTATTAGCATATTTTCAAAATAATATTATGAAGTATATATAGGTTATAAGACGTTATATTAGTATAGGTACGATTAGTATATAATATATGTTATATTAGGTAAGATTTCATACACTATATTTATTTAAGATAAAACTAGTATTATATTTTATAAGATACTTTCGCTACCTTTCTTTCCAAATCACTTTAAATAATTATGGGACTTAAATATTTATTATTTTATATATAATATCTATATATATATATTTATATTCTGTGACATATATAATAATAGGTATTCGTTATGAGTTAGCGAGTTATATATTTATTTTATTGGAATACAGTTGAGTATATTTAAGATTGAATTATTATTTCATAGTAATAATAATTATACATGATAATTATCTGATGAAATATTTATTGTGAATATACAAGGTTATATTTTAGGAGATATAAATAATAATATTATATCTTGATTTCTTGAAGAATTTCGTCACTATAATTATTATTATTTCAAATCACTTATTATTATTCCTATATATTTCTATATATATATATAGTATCACTTAGAGTAATAATGATAATGATATAATATTATATGATAATTGACAAAAGAGTATTAGAAGATATTACATTATAGCGTATTTATCTGGATTTAAAATATGTTATAATATAATAATAAAATAATATAAGTGTAATATAAAGTAATAAATGTGTATATTATATTAAAATAATAATATTTAAAGTTTTTATATACATAAAAATATAGTCTTGTTATCTATCGACATGTTGAAAGGTAGATGCCATTCATTGTACTTATTTTTAACTTATATATATAATATATATATTATAATATATATATATATATAACAAATAATATAGGACCCCTCAAATGAAATTATATATTTAACTTAATAAAACTTAACATAAAAAGTAATAGATACAACGCTTAGCGGCATAATTTGTAAGCTCTTAGATAGAACTATTTTCTACTATTTTCCATAAACATTTTAAAACATATTTAAATTTAAAGTCTCTTAAAGAAAATGATTTTTTTAAAGTGAGAGTTTAGAATATTCTTACTGTATCAAATTTTATAAATATATTTCTAAATATATATATATTATAATATATAATATATAATTAAAGATGAATTATTACTATAAGTTTCAAATAAGTAGTGAGGGTAGCCAAGGATTTTCCGTTTCGAACCAAAAGGATGCCGACACTGCGTTTCTGAGTCATATTTGTGAAAGTTATTGAGTGAGTATGTTATACTGATAGGAGAGACAGCGCATTGTTTATCTGAATAAGAGGTGACATCGTTTACTGATATTGAACGTATATAGGAGTTATGTTTGTTTGTTGTTATTTTCGTAATTATTAAAATTATTTTTATTTTTATTTTTAAATTTAAATATAAACAATAAATTTAAAATAATCATTAAATAAATTAAATAAATAAATAAATAAATTAAAATAAACATAAATAAAAAATAATAAAATTAAAATGAATAAAAAAATTATATAATAAGAGAATAAAATGATGAATTGTAATATATATATTAATTATGCCCCTACGGATTATAAAGCCCCGAACCGCTATCCCCACGTCTTAGCCTCGACCGAACACCGCAACCGGCACTGCCCCGGCCCCTATATAATATATATATATATAATAGGTCAGTTTATAAGGAATTTTAGATTAAATATATGTGTAGTTACACAAGGTAGAAATATATATATATACTATAATTATATATATATAATAGTATTGTAATAAAATTATAGTATAATAATATAATATATATATTTATATATATATATCTATATATTAAAAATATATATATATATAAATATATCACATCACTTATTTTTATTTGTTATAATTTATATATATAATACTATTATATATATATATATTATATTAGTGAATATATTGATCATATAAAGTATGTATTATTATATATATAATATATATATATAGTAATATCAGTAAGTGAGTATATTATATTAATTAGAGGAAGTTATTACTCATCATTTATTACATATCACTATATATATTTGTTATTATGATAATTATAGTATATATATATTATAAATATATATATAAACTGCTATAAAAACGTATATATATTTATTTAAATATGAACATTTAAATAAAATAGAAAATAAATTGAGAATAATTAAAAGTAAAGCTTTATAATGGATAGCAATTAAGTTTATTACGGGATATAACTATTTGAACAAAGGATAAAGGCATAATAAGGGAGGAGGATCTGTGGGGAAGTGTGTAGGATGATATAGGGATAGCGGAGGAAGGAGCAGGAGGGTGGTGATGGTGAGGTGGGAGAGATGTGTGGGTGCATGGTCGTGTGTGTAAGTAGCTATTTCGGGGGAGATAGGTTGTGGTAGTTAGGTTTGAACCGTTTGTATGTGTGATGTTATGTGGTGTTTTAGGGCGTTCTTTGTTTGGGTGTGTATTGTTTTGTTGTTGGTATGTGTGTAGTGTTGGTGTGGGTGAGCGGGGGGTGGGGTTAATCCCTGATGAGTTGTATAGTTGGGGAAGTACGGCTAGGGGGGGGGGGGGTCCCCAGTAAAAGCTGTACGAGCGGTTTGCAGTTTATATATAGAGAGAATATGGAAAGATAATGGGGAGGAAAGGGTAGTGGTAAGTAGAGGTGGGGTGTATGAATGATGAGAGAGGTAAAATAAAGAGGAATTTTGAATAAGGGATGGAAAGTGATGGAGGTTGATGTGGTGAGAGAAAAAAGGTTGGATGTGTTCAGGGATAACGAAAACGAAAGTTTGAACGGGAATAAAGAAGGGAGATAGGATTTCGGTCGGATTAATTACATATAATAGAGGGTTTAATTAGTTATCGGGGGTGAGACACGAAGTAGAGTGGGGTCGGAGGGAAAGGGGTGGGAATCATGATTATGGAGAATAGAGATTGTAGGACAAAGGTGAGGGGTGTGTAGACAGGTTAGCTTCTAGGATAATGTGGGTAAGTATAAGCTGAATTCGGGGGGAAATGTGGTCTTTATATGCTAGCATATGCAACCAGTGAATGGAGGCGAAGAGGAGGAGAGATGGATAAGATTCTGGGGAGAGTTGAATGAGTGTTGGGAGAAGTTTGGCGGGGTATAGAATGAAAAGAGAAGTGTTGTTTATCTGGGAGGGAGTGTTTGGAATGCGGCAGTGGATGTCTGGGCAAGGAGGAGGCAGGACTAGAATAGTTAAGGTCCTTTTGGGGTTTGCGGGAGAGGAATTGATAATGGGAGATAAGCCTCTCTGATAGGTTATGTAAGTGTGATCCGGAATGAAAGAATTGATTTAGTAGGGAATGTAACATATGGTGTTTACAATAAATTAATTGAATAATCGATCAAGTAACCATGGAAGAGATGACGGTTTAACCGGGGGGGAAGGGCTGATACTTTAAGATTATGTAGTGTGTATAATAATGAGGAAAGATGAGGGGGGTAGATTTTAGACTGTGATAATGTTTTGAAGGGGCGGGGAGGAGGATATACAGATCACTATTTCTGGTAATTGCCAGGATAAGGGTGGGGGGAGAGGGGACGATTAGGGAAAGAGGGAGAAAAGAGGAGAGTGGAAGTGATAAAGGTGGAAAAATTGGAGGCAGATAGGGTGTAAGAGGGAGTTTGGGAGAGGTTAATGTTGACAAGGTGGAGAAACCGTGAAGAATAAGAAGTGGGGAGGTGGAAGGGGAGTGGAAGAGATTTAGAGAGGCATGTATGTTGGAGAGTTGCGAGAATGGTATGGGAGGTAAATACAGGAGTGTGGTGCAAAGCACGAGGAAAAGGGAGCTGAAATGGTAGTTTGGGAGGAGGTCGAGGAGTGGTGAAAAGGAAAAAGGAGGCATATGTGAAATGGTTGGAAATGGTTGGGAAGTAGAGGAGAAGATAGCTGGGAGGAATAAAGAAGGGTTAGAGTGGAAGCAGGTGGAAGCAAAGAGGGCGGTGAAGAGGGCGAAGAGAAGAGCAAGAGAGGATTGGTGTAGGACAAGTTGACGGAGAAAAATTATTGAAATCAGTGAGTTAATAAGAACTTTAGTTCTGGAAAGAGGTTATGATAAGAAAAGGAGAGAGGTAATTGAGATAGGAGGGGGTCTGGGTAGAAGAGGTATTAAGGGTGAGGAAAAGATGTAGTGTGATCTGCGATAGGAGAGAGAGGGGATTAAATAGTTTCACTTTTATTGTTATTAAGTAGGGTGAGGATAGAGGTGGGGGAGTAAATTTAGTGGACTATAAATGAAGGGGTGTGGTATGGGAAGGAAGATTCGCAGAGGCGAAGGAGGGAGATAATGTAGGTGGGAGTGGAGGGTGAGAGGATGAAAATATCATAATGAATGGAAATTATTATGGGGCCGGGGAATTCAAAAGGATAAAATAAGGGAAGTCCGTGTCTGGTCTGTGATGGTGTGAGAATCGGAAATGTTTGCAAGAAAAGGAAGTATAGTGTGGGGTGGGAGGAATGGATGCATAGTGTATTTTAATCATTACTATTGCTTGGATGGACTGTGGAGGTACACTACAGTATTTATACGGATGGAATGTTGTGGATTCCCCTGTTATGGAGGCTGGGGAAAATGGGATAATGGATAGTAAGTGTGATTGTTCTGTATATTAGAGAGAGATTTTTGCTTCTACGAGGTCGAGTAGCGGAATAAGTAGTAGAAAATACTTCTTGAGTTTGAGAGAGTCAGAGCTCTTTGTATACAGGAGGTGGACGAATAGGTTAGGGCGGAGTTACAGAAGCCAGCGAGGAACATTTAGGGCCAGGGACAGAGAGGCGATGTGGCCCAAAGTGTTCTACACACCATATTACAACCAGAGATTGTCGTTGTGCGACGAAAACAGTATTGCAACAGGAGGAAAAGAGAGAAAGTAATGTATCTGGAACGAGTGTGAGTATAGGTGGATGATGTATCTTTGACAATCCGGATTTATGAAGGAAAGAAACGCGCTTATTGACATTATGTACAGAGTGAAGAAACATAGTGGTGTGAAATGCTGCCGAAGGTCGTCTGCGACGGTAAAAATGGTTGGGCGACGGGGTACACTTATTTTTTTCAGGAGAGAACGAGTTATCACCTGAAGGCTTTTTATATGGAATGTAGAATGTGTGGTGAGATGCTAAGGAGGGGAGAGTGAGATGTTTGGAGACGATGTGTGGATTGAGGCAGGGGTGTGTAATGTCGCCGGTGGCTATTCAATTTGTTTATGGGATGAGGTTATGATAGAGCGAATGAGGAGGAGGGGAGGGGGGTGGTTAAGTTGATGAATAGGGAATGAATGTAAAGGGAGAGTGAGTAACATGATAAACTGATCAATGTTGAGCGTAGATGAAATACATCTAAACACTTAAACTGGGAACATGCTTAAAGAACGCAGAGGAGAAGGTGTCTATGCAGGTTATTTAGCCTGTGAGAGGCCAGTTATATCTGATACGATATCACAGATGACTTGCGAGAGCGATGGATACAAAATGACGGATTAATAAAGAGTAAATCCGGTTAATGTTCACGCTATCAGATAAAAAAGCATGAAACAGATATTAAGACTGTTTAATCGGTATTTTTAAGTAGTGTATGAGGAGGAAAGATAAGTAGTAGAACGAGAGGAGGATGGTAGTAGAGCGCCTCTACGAGATAGGCGGTAATCAGGGCAGTGCTTATATGAGGACACGAGAGTATTAAAAACTTATTGATAGATAGAAACATTAACATAAGTTGTCCATACTTTATCAAAGTAAGTAGCTAAATCACTGCATACATGCGTAGTTACGTCTGTCCATCGCACGGGATTGTTCGGCTTAAGTGTTACGTGGAGGATGCATGATGAGTAGTCAAGCGATATCTTCTAGGAGTATCATATTTTACAGTTAAATATTGAGGATGAAACAGGATTGAAGTGGTCTTATGAAACGTGGCTCTGAGAGAAGAAGAAATAGGGGGAATCTGTCGACAAAAAATCTCAAGCAAAAGTTTTAAGCTAATGTCTTAAAAAATCATGTGTACCCAGCGGTGATGGTAGTCCGGGATGTAGAACGTGGGGGTTGTTTATATATGCCAGTGTGCTAGGAAACCGTTGTGAAGTAGTATTGACCGCAAAAGCGGGTTATTTAATGTTGGGGGTTAGGCCAGAAGTGTGAAGAGGATACTAAAGAGAATGAAAGTGTTGGTTGAGTGTGAGAGGCCTGTGACCTTGGAGAGAGGATGGTCCAGGCGTGGGTAAGACAAATCGGAGAGAAAGGTGAATGTTTTATGAATGATCGGTTGGACATTTAGTGGAGGAGAGGCGTTAGGATACGTACTCTTCAGTAAATAATAATTACAGAAACAATGGATAACTATAAGCCCTTACCTACCGTTTCACACTCGCGTAACAATTAATACTGCTTTCACATATACGAAGTTTTACCTTACTTACCAAACGTAAATTACTACAAAATGCATATACGAGAACATGGGAAAGACTGTACTACAGAGGATGGAGAAAATATAAATTAATCAATTGATCTTTTACTTGATATTTTATTAAATGAAGAAATATAAATGTTGTTTTGTGTTCTTTATTGATTTTTTATTTTTTTTAATTTTTTGTAATTTTTTTTTTACATATTTTTTAATGGTTATTTCTAGGGTATATTTAGAGTGATTTAACTTCATAGAAATAAAAATGCGTTTATTTTAAAATTGAATAGACTTAATAGATTAATACTGAAAGTATATTTAATATAGATAATATTTTTCAAATATTTTTTTTTATTGTTTATCAACAACTATTGGGGTAAAATAGTTAGTATTATCGTAAGTCTGTAACATTCCATTTAGTGATTAGTATGCTTCAGCTTTTCATTTTGTCTATCTGCATTGAATGAGTAATTTTGAATCAAGAAACTTATAGGGCCCTAGGGTTTGAAAAGAGAACAAAGCATAAATTAGTTGATGGCCCAAGATATAAATATTGCAAGGACATTATATATTATATAGTGGCTGGGTATTTTGTTGTAAATTGCATAATATGATATGTTAGCGTGAGTATCCCTATACTTTTTCTATAGATTAACTAATTTATAATAAAATTTTTATGTACCTCTCTTGAGTATTATTGTAATAAATGACGATTATGCGCTGAGGTAAGGAGGGAGGACCCGTAAGCGACGAGGAAGGTAGATTTGGCTTTGGGAGGAAAAGCAATGACGGCTGTTTTCCGGACAAAGCATGGATACATATCTGTATGTAATGTGTGTATAGGCATATATGTGGCTATACAAATTGATAAGATATTATTCTATATTTAACTTCATTTACATCCAGTTTTTGTTTAGATAGATGAGAACTACTAGACATTAGCTAGAGGGACCAAATTGCGGTCTTCTAAATTAATTAATTTTATTGGATTGAAGGATTATTGGTACAGTCTGAAAAGAAGGACTTATGCGGTCTCTCACACGCTCTTCATTCTATATTATGAGTTATGACTAGGAGCTTCTAAGAAGCGTCAAATGCGGTCTCTTTATTATTATTTAATTATAAATTATATTATATACATACATATTTATATACTATAATATTATATTATATAATGTATAGATAAATATATATCAGTATATATATAATATTATA
>JABUQX010033555.1:0-21389 GCA_015478945.1 Trachelipus rathkii
CTTCTACAATTCTGTCCCTCTACTTTCGTAAACTACGCCTGTAATATTAATCTATTATCTCTAAGAGTAATTATATATTTCATATATTATATCTATTACTATTCTATTCTTACTATTACTATCCTATACTCTCTCTCACTATCTATATCTCCTCTATACTTACTTCACTCTACATTCATATATACACTACCTAATAACTCTATACTTATCGATACGAATATAGCCTTCTCACTATTTTATATACTTTTATTAATATAATATATATATACATGATGTTAATATATATATTATTATTATCATTGATTTGGAAATGACTTTTTAAATGAACTTTTTGATTGCATTCATAGCTGCAAAGCAGTTGTCATAACAATCAATACCAAAATAAGAAATAACAATTTGAAGGATATAATATATAATTAAATATTATTTATATATAGTTCATTTTAAAATAATTTATATATATATATTTTAATTAGTATATAGTATTATATATAATAACTATATATATATATAAAAAACATATATGACCACGATATTATATATATTTGTCAGTATATATTTTTTAAAATACACTACTATATTATTATGTATAATTAAAACATTATATATATTAAATTAAAAGATATATATAACTAATAACGTATAAAAATATGTACTTATCATATATATATATTATATATATTATTATTATAATAGTTAGAAAATATAATATTTTAAAAATATATACATATATATATATATATATAATACCACTTATATAAAATATAATATTTGATTATATATATTATTATAGAATATAAAATAAAAATATAATATTAAATAAGTGATAAAAATAATAATATATACTAAGAATATATATAGATATTATAAACATATTATTGAAAAATAATAAAAATTGGCTTAAGTAAATAAATATTCGCTATGCATTTTACATATATAATATATAGATAACGCGTGAAATAGGATTGTAAATTCGAAAGTTATGAATAACGGAGATAAGCCATTAGAGGTAATTCAAGATTATGAGAAATGGAGTGGTAGAGAAGATTGAGAAGAGAGAGTATGTAGAGAGAGAGTCGAGAGAGAGAGAGAGAGAGAGAGAGAGAGAGTAGCGAGACAGAGAAGATCTGCGTATCGATGCAAGGAAATGCAAGAGGATTGAGCCGGGAAGACGAGAGAATGAAATTTGACCATAGACTTAAAAGAGTTTCACAGGCTTTAAAGCTATAGACTGGTATTATGCAAACTACAATATTAGTGATGTAAATAGCAAGAGTATCAGTAAATACAAATGACACTTAAGAGCTTCGCGATGTATTCATTAATATTAAAATTTTCATTATTTATATTGTTGTTATTTACTACTGAGAAGGTTTCGAAATACCTCATTCTCATAAAAAATCATCGAGTAACGAGATTGAAGATGGCAAATGGTCCCGTAGCTGTCGCTCGCCACCTGACCATTGATGAGTGTGTGACGTCACTGGCACTGTATTCACACTCGACCAAAGGATTTGAGAGTAAACTAAATATACGAGAGAAAAGTAGCTTGCACGCACTAAGGCGTACAAGACTCACACAAAGAGTGCAAGAGATCTCAAGCGATGGAATGTAATGCACGTAATTGTGCTATTGTTATTCATATTGCATCTTCGCTTTATGCGCTCAGCTATTATGAATTTAAGCAGTATTGTTTTGTTAATGTTAGGTTTAGCGCCTCACAAGTGGGCTATAGCTTAATTACGAGCACGAGAAGGGAACTTTTCTCTCACGGATAATTGCTACCACAATATGGATTACCGCCGGAACGGAAAGATCGAACCCCTTAAAGCAGAAAGTACCTCTAAATAGCGAAGTAACTCAACTGTGTCTCGCCACACTCATCGTGCATACAATGCTTCATAGCATTGAAGCGAGCAGAGTACCACACCTGTAGATGATGTTCTTAGAATAATGAGTAAGGTAGGAAATTGGAGATGGATGTCGTCCCACATATGATATTAATATTGACGCTGGGATGAGAAAAAAGTGCAAATAGGATAAGAATTGGGAGGAAGTATTTCTTAGAAATCGACTTTAGATAGGAATTTACACTAATCTCATTGATTATAATATTATCGCTATGTGCAGAGGGTACCAAGGATGTTAGAAAGTTAAGAGCAGCTACCCTTCTTTGGGACAAACTGGATATAAACCTCTTGCTCCAACACTGGATGAAGTAATTAGATTAAAGCAAAGACAATCGAGTTGAACGAGAAGACAAACGCTAGCTCAGAAGCATATTCCATCAAAATACGCTTAGGATTACTATCGGCTAGTAGCCCTTTGAAAGAGAAATTCATTGATGATTTTCCCCCCACTGTTGTATTAGTTTTTGAAATATTATTTCCAACATGTAACAAACTAGCATTAGTATGTGTGTGTGTTTAACGCTGGAGTGAGTGGTGAAGATAGGTAGATGGATTATGATTGTTCCATGAAGGTATTTAATGATTGAGTAAGCATAAATACATAACGCAGGTCTCGATATTGCTCCGGTGTAGTATTCTGCATATATCTTCTACTTGTATGTAACATGTGATTATAATTGAGCCACATTAGAATTATCTTAATCTCAGAGCTGAGTTCGTTATGGACAGGAGATAAGCGGTCTCTTAAACAAAATTTGTTGGATTACTTTCCCCTGAATTTTTGAGGAAGGAAGGTGAGTAGAGTAAAGTGTTTTCTATCGAGATGAGAGAAACCATAGAGCGAGGTTGCAGTTGCACATTTATTTTCTTGATGAGAGAAAAAACGGGTGTCGATATTAGCCTCGCTACGGCAATTAAAACTCCCCTCCCTTGGCCTCCTTGCCGCAGAACTCACCAGACTCTCATGATGCTGAAATGAACAATTAGCAAGAGTGATAGTGAGAACGTTGAGTTATTGTTTTCTCTCCACATCCGATACGCCAATGCTCTCCTCTCCTGGAAATTACACAACGAGAACAGTTAATCATACTTGAGGAAGCTACTGGATTCGTTAAAAGGAGAGATATGATTTAATCGAGGAAGAAGCGTCCAAGGAACATGAATCATTCCACTAATATCAAGCGAGGAAACTACACATTGAGCCGTGAAATGTTGATAGTACTAAAAGATATGATAAATGACTAATATTTATAAAATCGGTATATAGATTAAATTTATGTATGACGTCGTGATTTAAAAATTTATATAGATAAGTAAATATGACAAGGAGTATGTTAACAAACCTCGTGAAATTTTTATTGTTTACTATAAATTGACGAGTATTTATACGAATCATTATTGAGAATACTCTAAGATCTATCTTAATGTTTAGTTAAATTATTGGGAAATTAACATTTTATCGTTCTATTTATTTATTATATTTATCTGACGAATTCCCTTGAAAAATAATTTTAACATTTGAATTATTATATAATTTTAATATATTAGTATATATTATTTAGAACTATATTATATTATTATTAAGTCTATTATTACTATGCAAAACTGCGATTGATTATTATTATTATTATTATAATGATTATATTGTGAAATTTACATATTCGATTTATTTTAGTATGTATAGATATGTATTTTAGGAGTTATTATGAATTATTTTATGAATTAATATGTTTATTTAATATCCTTATTTAGCATAAATTGAAATACTTATGTATTCATTTTGTGTTCTTATTATTGTTTAATGTATTATATATTGTGCGTTAATTGGGACATTTAAAATCCTTTGTACTCAATATTTTCTTTATTCTACGCCGGGCTTTTGATAATCCATCTAAAAGTATGCTAAAATAACAATTTTTGTAACTTATATTCATTAATTATTCCTATCTTATTTCAAATTAGTTATATATTATTAATTATTATTATTGCATTATTATTATGCAGCAATAATGGCTATAAATATTATAAATTAATTATTATTATATTAATTTATTATTTATATATATTTAATATTGATTATTGTAAATTACTATATTATTTAATTAATTATTTATATAATATATTATTATCATATTAATTATAATTATATTTATTTATTTTTCTAATGTATAACTTATTTAAATAATTTTTAAAGGATTTTAGACTTTTTAACGTTCGATTTGAGATAGCGAAGATATCTGTTTAGTATGTCCAATAAAGAATATTACGGATTACAAAAGTAGTCATTATTATTGAGAGTCAACGACTTCTCAGAGTGAATAAGTAAACTTAAATTATACTAATATTCTTGAGTGTTCTAAATTTTTATGTTATAACTATCAATAGCTTATCTCGATCAGCATAATGTAATGAGAAAATTAATTTATTATCATTTCATTTTCTCAAAGGATTCTTCCTTGGTTAACTTTGTAATATAATGAACATTACAAGTACAGAGTACCTTCAATTTGTAAAGCTAAGTAGGATTTTCTGGGTTATTCGATGTATGACCCAACAGATGCAACATAGATAGAAAGCCTAGAAAAGCTATAGTAACTACTATATAATACTTTTTAGTTTAACGTATTTGTTGAGACAACCAGCAATATATATGTCCGATAATTAATTCGCAGTGGGGGATTAGCTTTATTGCGCGGAGATAACACGATCTTGGATCTGTATGTAACGGTGACAAATGGTTTTAATTGTTTTATACATGGAGATTCAGAAGTCCTGCTTAAATTTTGCTATTTATTTTTCTTTCTCCAGTTCCATTTACGATGCTATGAGAGAGAATACTAGAACTAATGTGTAGGATGATGATTTTTGGCTACGAGTGATATCTTATAAGTATTATGTGTAATTTATTTAAGAAATTTTTTTATTATTGCTAGGTATCACAAAATATCATGTAAAAAAAATGCAAAAATGAAAAATGCCAAAAAAACGCATATTAAATAGCTGTGAACAACCGGACATTCTAGATACACACGTAAATGTTATTGATGATCAGTCTGAAGTTTATATTGTCGTATTTTATTGTCGTTTGGTTACAGGACGGAAGATAAATAGTATAGTTGTGTGTCTTATTGTAAGTAAGATAGAGAGTAAAAAGGTGCGCTCGCTCGAATAAGTGGCATGGTTAGTGAGCCTACACACCTATAATATGATATAGAGCTGTGTTGTCTGCCTGGAGTACAATTGAATTTATTTAGTATCTAAGGTTGAGAGATATACATCAATATAATTCATGTATAGAATAGTACAGCACTATGCAAGTAGTACAAAATAAGTACAGCAGCACTATGTAAGTCTCAGTACTATTAGATTCGTGACCGACTAAGTGTGCTTATTTTTAGTTAATGAGGTTGCTCTCACTCGAGTATAAGTATAATGAAAAACAGGACCACCTTGACTTTCATTTGGGGGGAGATCAACAAGAACTTTGTATGTACGCTAATCTGTGGTTGCTCGTTTAGTCGAGTTATTTCACATGAGTTTTTGTAGCTACTCACTGTACTAGTTTGTAATATCTTATATAGTAGGAATATATTATAAGGCGGAAGAATAGGTTATTTATATTTATCCACCTACTAACTATATCATGTATAGTTTTGGAAATTATTAATTATAGTAAAAAAATCTTATATAGTGCAAAGTCAAATCAAGAATAGTTATAGTAATGGATAACATGACTATATTAAGGCTGTTTTACCATAAAGGAAATAAATTATATTCTATATATATACCACTTTTAAGCTAAAAGTAGACAAACACCTGAGGTATAATAACCTTAGAAAGTACTAAATGGATATCTTTATTTGTTGAAGATAATTGGTACCTCGATATGTATCATTGATATAGGCATATTATATATATTAATTATATAATTATGAATAAAATTACCGTATATAGTATATACTGACATTCATCGAAAGTATGGAAGTAAATGAGAGAGCTTTAGCTATGTGCTCACTATCTCATTCAACTAATTCAAAAGTGCTTTGTAGATGATCAAACTTTTTCTGGGCGATCATTATCATCCGAAGTCCAAACCGAGTATTAACAATATTGTGGAGTAAAGAAAAACTTATCTTGTGCAATGATCTTTCTCATATGTGTACTACATCTAGAATGCATGCATGTACATATATACACAACTTTACGCATTAGTCCCTACCATCGCACTGTGCAACATCACGCATTGTTATATACAACGTAGTTTTTGCTTTCCTAGGAAGAGACTGCTGTCGCTAGAGTTGACATGTTATGCGAGCGGAAACAGAAACAGTGAAAAAAAAAAAGAAAAACAGAGAATAAATTACAATAAAATAAAACTATCTCGAGAGTTAAAAATACAAGTATAATAGGACTACAGAGAGGAGCTGTACAAGAAATAAGCATTTTGTCAGGGGGAATGTCAGACTACATATTTGTGAGCGAACAAAATTTTAGTTAAGAAAATGTAAAAAACAAAACAACAAGAGAAAGCCTAATAAATAAATAAAGTAAAATAGATATTGGCTATTTTTTTTTTTAGGAGCAGGGCACATAAAATATATATATACACATATTATTATATATAATAATATATCACACAAAAGCTAGTATAAATCATCATAACACTTACTAAATAATAGAGGGAGTAATGTAAAATCTTAATTATTATTATTTTTAAATTACTTAAATAAATTATTTAATTACCTATATTATATATATACTATCTTTGCCATTACTTATTTACTTTACTCTAAAAACTTTGAATTTAATAATTATTGTAGAAATATATATATACACTATTTTATATATATATATATATATATTATTATGTACATTTTTATCTAGTAGATAATATAGGTAAAATGTAATATTAAAAATATGACTAATATATTGATTAAATTGTAAATTTTATGTTTTATGAATTTGTAACAATACAATTCCATTCATCAGTAGTAGTTCCATTCGGCCAATGTGGGGGGTCGCATCTTCGATCAGACGGTTGTACTCGGCACGGAGAGAGAGCGACAACATACGCGGGGGGTCCCGAACGTCTTCTGTCAGAGCGGCCGTCCACATGACCGCTTGGTTTCACCCGCATTATCTCCTCTCTCGTCACGGAGTCAGGCCCCGGGCGGAGGAACCTCCGCTCCACAGCGTTGATCCGAGCTCTCAACCAAATTCTAAACTCCTATAGAGCGGGGGTTTGTCCGTGATGACCCCCCCAGAGCGGGGGGAATATAGGTCACTCCTACCTCTTGCCTTCCCCCCGTAGTTCCCCTGCCGCAAGGTACCATTGTAACCAGAGTGTATATCATTCCTTCTGGGCCCAGCGACTCTGTTGTCCTTGGTCTATGCCCTGGTGCGTGTCCATACCTCCCCTTGGGCGTATTCTTTTTAAACGATTATCCAGAACACCACAGAGAAAAAAAAGAGAGAGAAAAAAATAGGATCGCACACAAATTAACCTAGATACGTCGCACAGTCTATTAGCTTATTTTTTCACACACAATCACGGCTTTATGCTACAGCTAAATAATGCCGCTCCATCACATCACTCAATATTCTCAGCTGTCGTCTCCTTTAAACTTATGAGGTCACTTCTTCTAATCAGGCGTTCTCTAATCATTATTATATTAATTATCTTTAAACATATTTTTTTTTTTTTTTTTTTTTTACATTTTACCCTTCTAAAATTTAAACCAGGATTCCAAAAATGTATTCCTTTTCGCCAGCAGTACGCCCTGACTTGTCGCAGTTTTTTCTCGAATCTATATTGTCTCTTATCCTTTTTTTCTATTTATTTTCTTTGCTTGCTTTTTTTCTTTTGTCTCTCTTGTAATTATAGTTTACATGCTTTCCCATGGTTCTCAACTATGTTACCATAATTGGAACAATGAAGTTTCTAGTCATGCAGAGGTGCTCAGTAGTCAACTTCTCCCGTCTCGTAGGCCATTTTGTGTACGCTATCTTTCGTAAGATCATATTGAGGAAACCTGGTCAAAACTACCTTTCGAAATTGAGAGCACTTTAATCCTTAATAGCCTCATTGGTAAATGACAAACATTTAGTCTGTTAGTATCTCTTCTCCATCCTATTATATATAATATATATTAATCTATTTACTACTCCACTAAATTCCTAATATACTTACACTATTAAATATTAATTTACTTATAATACATTTATGTTGTTCAGTTTTTCCATACAACCATGTGCCATAATAAAATAGCAAACTATATCACTATCTATATATATATCTAAATAATTATCTTATATAAAACTGGTTCGTTTGTACTCTCAATCAACTTTCTCTAACCGTCCTATATATCACACTCAAACATTATCTACTTTTAGGTAAACATTCATCCACCAACTATACATATAATATATATATATATATATACCCTATATATATATATATATTACTCAATGGCGTGCGGTGGGCCTAGCGTCATATGGAATCACACTTCCTGCTATCACGAATCATACCTGCTGTCTTACTCCACTATTCAAATATTTCAATATCACATAATTATTAATACTCATATTATGACCTTATATACTTCACTCTAACTATAATCCACTCTTTACCCTAAATAACCTCGCAGAAAAATAATTATCTGACAACGTCCTTCTATTGAATTATTTTGTTGATAATACAAACAATACGCTTTAAGTCATTATTATATATATATATATATTATATATATATATATATTATTTATACCGCAGTTACTTGCGCAAAACTACATCTCATCCCTTCCACTCTGTTTCCGCACACGATCATCTTCCCACAACTATCCATGTATATAATGAACAGTATTGGGGAGAAAGCACGCTCCCTTGCTTCAACCCCCGTTTTTGGAACTATCACCATTTTCCCTACCTGGACATAGTCCTTTAACTTCTGCAGCTTACTTGTCTACATAAGTGTTTTATTGGCTTTTTAAGCAATTTCTCAGTATTTCCATATCTATTCTCTCAGTAACCCTCCCACAAATAAACTCGCTTGGCAAACTCTTCAAAGCATTTGTAATCTATTTGTATATACTTTGTATCTACTTATGTATCTACTTTTATATTATTTCCATATAATATATAATATATTATATTATATATAATATATATAATATTCGCCTTACATATTAAATAAATGCTCCCAAGGTGGACTATTTTTATTTATATATTTAAAATCAACCCTCTCACCTATACTTATATCTGTTTTCTTTTAAAATAATGCTAGATTATTATAATAATAGTTATAAAATTATTTTACAGTATATTAATAATCTGAAATTATTAAATTCGCCTAAAAAAAAATTAAAATATATATTAAAACCTTTTCTTACCGGTTATGAAAATCATACAAAATAAAAAATAATAAAAATTTTATATTATTAAGAAAATATGAATAACTGAGAGAGAGAATTAAATTATTTCAATTTATAAACATTATTCAACACATTAAATTTTGATAATTAATATTAGAATAAATTTACAAACTATATAATAATAATAAAATATAATAATAATAATAATAATAATAATAATAATAATAATTTAAATTAAAAACAGCAAAATAATAATAATAATAATAATAATAATAATAATAATAATAATAATAATAATAATAATAATAATAATAATAATAATAATAATAATAATAATAATAATAATAATAATAATAATAATAATAATAATAATAATCAATAAAATAAATTAGAGACCGTAAAATAAAAATATAAAATAAAAAAGAATAAGAAATAATTTTTAATGTTTAAAAAGAATCAACGGTATGTAAAATAAAACTTATAAAATAAAATTTGCAAAATATAAATAAATGAAAGAGTATGTGGTTAAAAATAAAACGCAATATAAAATAAAAAGAAAGTAGTTAAGGTAGGATAAAATAGCATTAATGTGATAAAGGGAATGATGGTTAGGTTAAGGTGTGACGGACAGTTATTTTAAGTTACAAGCAAAGTGGCCTTTATAATGGATTATATAGGTAATCCGAATATTTAACAAGGTCTGGTTTATAGGAAATTCGTTCCATTCCGGATGGCGTAGTGATAAAAAAAAAATTCAATAGAAGAAGAAATCGGCCATCGTATATTTTTTCTAGTGGAAATTTTACACTGCGTTATTTCATGATGAAATCAAGTGGTAAAGGCAACTTACTACAGTTAATAACTGAAAAAGTACCGAAAAACGTTTAAGAAATCTGGAACAATTTTTTGGGTTTATTGATACAAAATGTTTGTAACTTTTTTAACTATTCATACTACCTTCCAGAACAGCTTAGGTACCATATGATTCAGATTTAGACGTTTTAAAATAACATGTAGGGGACTGAAGTAAAAATATTTTGATTTTAGGTAATAGTTTTAAAAGTTGTATACAAAAATAAAATTTTTTTTTAAAAATTTTTTGTCTATTTATTTTAGAATGAAAAGTTAAACAACAATTCCCAAAAAATATTTGTTTCTACCTATTTATTAAGGTGCTATAATTAGTTATTCCAGTAAAGGAATAGCCGTAAATTTAAACCATATCTTTAGATAAATACTTAATCTAGAATTTAAAATGAACTTTGTAAAGAGACAAAAGTTTTTCATCAATTTTCGGGATCTACTTTGTGTTCTAATTAATCTGCCATCCTACGATCAGACCGACTCTGGCTGCTAAAGAACCTCAGTAACTAGCTGTATATGCCTTTCCACAAATTTGTTCATCTTCACTAATGTCTTTAATTTTAAAAGAGGTTAATAATTAATTTTTGATTTCCCCTTTTGACATTGCACTTTAAAACTTGGGTGGAAATTTGTTTCCCATTGTGAAAAATTAAGATATTTGTGCTAGGTAAGTGTTGATTAATTAGACAATTTTGGCTTTACAAAAAAATTCCCAAAGTTAATCTTTGCGGGAGTCATCTGTAATTAGAGTTAGACTCATTCCTAATTTGATGTCATTGTTCAAAATTATTTAGACTCTATATTGACGTCGCTTAAATATTTAGCAATTTATTAAACAGCTCTTACCCGAACTCCTCTTCTTCATCAGCTAACATTACTACTAAAATATTTTCACCAAGTGTTTGCGAAAAACTTTGTTGTGTTTGCACTATTTTCTAGATAGTCTCCCTTACAATTTTATCTGGAAACTTATTGACTCTTTGAATCATTTTTTTCTTTTATATTGGTAGCATGCGTAACCTGGATTGAAGGGAACTCGATCTCTCCACATTTGTATTGTTGATAACTTTACATACTTTATATTTTAAATGTTACTATTACCATCCCTGTATTATTATATATATAATTAGATGGTAAAAAATATATATACATTTTTGTTTTTATATATTTTCTTTTAATTATTCAAAATTGGATTATGCTGTTTAACTATATTATATATTTCTATCATTTACCTTTATATGATAATATTATAATTCGAGTATTATGTAGTTTTTGTACCTCCTACTTCTTTACGATGTTGGATCTCTCGGTAATTATCGAGTGTTCTATTTTATTCCTTACTTAGCTTTAGGCTTTCTTGGTAGTTACTTTGTTATTTAGTGTGTTACTATTTATACGGTTTATTCTGTTTTTCTCTTTTTTTCTTTATGTTATGATGACTATTTTTATTTTTATATACTACGTTGTTCTTTATCGTTTTAGTATAAACTTTCTCAGCAGTTCATTATATTACTTGAACTCGTTTATTATTCCTCTAATTTAAGAATATTTTTAGATAATAGAATATTGCTAGCGCACTTCTCCATATCACCATCCGCTATCGTAAAGTGCCGCACGTCGTCCCGCTTATAATAAGTATGTGCCGATATCCCTTCACTATAATGATTTTAATATGATAAATACTATAAGTATTTGTGAAGGTATTATCCTTACATAAAAATTTATTAAATATTCTAAAATTAATTTTCAAGACCTACTTCTCTTTTCTTCATTTTTACAATTAGATCTCAAGATCTTCCAGTTACAATTTTAGTGTTCATTTTTAATGTAGACAAAGGATGGGAGTTTCCATATATTTGCTATTCTAATAGATTTTAGTGCTTCTAACATTTAATATTAAACTAGTTAAGATTTTTACCATACTTTTTTTGCATCTCTTCTCACAGTAGTAGTTTGATTTTCATGCTCTAGAATAGTCTAGATTATTTTTTCGTCGTACAGGTCCGGCAATTTTGACTTAGGGAGCCTAGGGATCTGGTGTATTTCTATATATTTGGTGATGTAGCAGACCAAGTGTCAATCGAGAATTCTCGCTTCGGTGATTTGCTGGTATAGTATAGGGTATTAAGACACTATTTGAAGAGTGATGAGGATCGTTTCTTTGGTGTTATGGTCTTCACTTCAGCTATCCATGCTGAGATTTAGGTGCTCTCGATGCTCTAAATTCTGGTTCTGTGTTGCCTACGGCCTGTGCTGGAAGGAATAGTTGGGGTGTGGGACCAGCGCATCTGTACCCAAGAAGAGTGTTCTATTTTCTAGTTTCATAAGACTTGTCTTAGTTGTTTAGAGGAATCCATGAAAGCCTCGACTCTTCTAAGTAGTCGTATGCTAATTTATTCTACAGTAACGTCCGGTTCCTTGATTTTTATATTTTTATTGTTTATTTTTTTTTTTTTTCGGTAAGCGTTTAGTTATTTTATGTATTTTTTATTATTATATATGTAATTTTATTTTATTTATATTCTTAAATAAAGTAAAATTTTGATATAGTTGATTTATTTTTCTATATATTATCTATTTATATTACATATATAAAATATATTTGAGTTATTATTTATTGTATATTTTTTATGTCGTGTGAGTGCTATTTAGTAGTGGGTATATGGTATTAGCTATTTTGGGGGGGGGGATATGTATTTTAGTCATTGTAGAGGTAGTTTATCTGTGTGTGAGGTATGTAGGTTTCGAGCTGGGGTTTGTTTCTTATAATGGTAGTTGTCTATATTAGGGCTTTTCTAATTATATATTATTAGGTGGTGAGGTGAGGTTGTAGTTGGTCTTCTGTAGTGTATGAGAGGTTGATTTGCATGATATTTGCTTTGGGCTATGATGATTCACCTCGTGTTGTATATACTTACTTATTATGCGGGTAGTTTTATAATTCAGATACTCTGTGTTTTGATGTATTTCATATTTCGGTGTGGGTATTACTGATGAGTATACGGTAGGCATGTGGTTATTAGGTTTGTTAATGAGAAGTGATGTTACTTTTTGAGTATTGTAGTGAAGTAGTAGTATCTAGACAGCAGTAAATAATGATCATATATTAGTATATTCATAGTTTCCTTCAGTTTATTATTTGTTTATTATCTTAGTTAATTAATATTAATTAATTAAATAAGTTTTTTTATTAGTGAGGGTCTCGTTACAATATTGTCCATTCAGAATCCTATAAAATACCATTATTAAATGTCTATATATTTTTATTAGTATATTATTAATATGGGTACCTGTTTCATGAGGAAGCAGTAGACCTGGTTGAGCATTATCTGGTGTTGGGAAATGTGTTTGATATTATTAATTTTATGTAACTAACTAAATTAAGTAGATCTTCTTAGTTACTATAAATCGTCTGTAACGAATATAACAGGAATATTAATATGAAGATATTAATTATATATATACTCTCTTTTTATTCTAATAATCCATATTTAGATGAATTGCTTAATAAGTTATATATAAACCATATTTTCACTTTTATTTAATTATATAGATTAGTGTTCGTTTTATTTATACAATATATATATATTTATTAAGTAGCGTCGTAAACTTATATTTTTTTTGATGCATTGCACTGATGTCAGATTTCACACTCTTGACTGATTTCTATAATATTATTATATACTCCTGCACGCTTCCGTCTTTTTTTAATAGTCTGTTATTTTAGCATCTACTTATTTTTTGTAATAGTCTCGCTTCATGAGGATTGCGAAGTGGATAACTGTGAGCGTACTTATATTGTATTACTTTAAAATTTCGGATATTAGTTGCTAGTTAACCCACCTCTGCTTGTAATTAGAGGAAGAGAGTATTGTATAGACTTAGAGATAGAGTAGAGTATATGCGAGGATTATATAAGCTCATATTTTAACGTTGCTGGGAGTCGCCTTATACTGTAGACTTAATGTGTATTGTTCATATTTTTATTATTAGTTTTGTTTGTTGTATTGTTATTTTACTTATTTACTATCGTTCTGAGTAATATATTGTCTATTATATAATAATGAGATATATAGAGTAATTATGTGGTTTCCTATTAGGTATTGTTTTAGAGGAGTATTTTGAGCTTATGGTGAGTTATTATATTTGGATTATATTTAATCTTACTTATTATTTAAGTATTTTATTCTGACGTGATTAATGTAGTACACGAATTTGGTTTAGTAAGGGTTTTAATAGCAGTAATATATTTTTTGATGTGATGCGGGGCTTAGTTCTACCTTTGAATTTTTTTTATTATAGGGGTAGATATACTGATTAGTATATGAGGTGAGTTTATTTACTTTATAGGCATTATTATTGCTGAGTATCTATAGTATTATATATATTATATATTAAATTCCGGTAGGTCAAGACAGCTTGTCATGTTACTTAGTTCTATAAATACGTGAAGTCAGGTGCATTTGCTCACAAATACCTACAGACCCTGTGTTCCTACAATCGTAAGTAAATTAGACCCTTCTGCGTCCACAATAGTGCAGTGATGTTGTTACGTGATTCATTGTTTTTTGATCGTAGTAATCAAGGTTGTCTTACTCAGATTAATGTAGTAATTTAATCTGAATTTTTAACGTGAAACATTTAGTTGAAGGTTGTTATAGGTGTATGTTAGGATTAGAAGACTTTGAGGTATTATTATAAGTATAAGTAGGTGTACAATTGAGATAAGTATTACTTACACCAATAAATGTCAGATGGTATTGATGATTCGAATGAAAAATAACCCGGGTTTTAGTTATTTGTTTTTTTATTATTTCCGTAGTAACTATTTGTTTAGAAAGTTGCTTTTGCATGCATATCCTGTTATAATTATTTTGAATATTTATATTTGTATTTATATATTTATATATATCATGTGTTTATGATTTTATATATTATTATATATTATTTTTTTGTTAATTTATTATTTTTTCTAGTGGTTTGTAATTACGTATGTTAATGAATTAAGAGCATAACTATGAAATATATAATCTTCTTTCTTGGCCATATTATAAGTAATTTTATTTTATAGTTTTTAATTTTATAGGTAAACTTTAATATCTATGATAGTCAGGAGAATTCATCAGTATCATTTAAATTAATCTCAATTTATCTCTTTGGAAATTTTAGCTGCGGCCTGTACTTTATTTTGTATGGAATTTTTGATTCTTCTCGAATAATGTAGTTTGCCTCAAGTTTTGTGCACAGATGTTTTAGATGTTTTCTCATTTAATTGTTACCTTTTTAATTTAGGGCTCTATATCTATCTGACTCCTTTTTGTGATATTGATATACCTGGAAATCAGTCCAGGATGTCTGATTGAATTAGCATAAAATATATTAATAGGATAGATGAGTGTATATGATGTGGTGAGGTTCTTCATTTTGTGTGAATGCACCCCGTTAAGTTCTGCTTTACTAAATCCATTAACTCTTATTATACGTCATGGAAGGTGGTCACTGCGTCATAGCTTTTATGCAATACGATTTGGGAGCCATTTATTGTGTCTCATATGTCCACCCGCATCTGTCAAATTTTAATTTTTCTATATCATTCCTATCATTAGATAATTATAAATTAATATTGAAAATAAACATTCTAAGTGGCAATACTCAAGTTGCTGCATAGTTTACTACACAAACACTTACGCATATATATATAGTATTAGCACATTGTGCTAGAAACTGTCGTATATTGGTATAAATAAATTATTATTTCTTAATATATTAAAATATATATGATTATTATATATATATATATTTTATTATATATTATATTATTATATATATAATATATTTATTATGTTATTACACAAATTTATTACATTTATTATATAAATGTTAATTTATAATTTATAATTGCATAGGATGAGTTATTAATTACATGAATTATTATTAATTATTTATATATATTATTTTATTATAATATATATGTTTAATGTTTTATTTGTAAGATTATTTTATATAGTTACATTTTAAGAATTAATATATATGTATATATGATTTGATGAAAACTGTGATTTAATTGAAGTGATTTCTCACGTCGATTATTGTCATCTGAAATTATCGTATAGTAGTAGTGTATATTACATTATAGTGAAATAGAGGCGTCTGATAACAAACTTGTATTTGGAGCATTCACGTGCGTATGAAAAGTTGTATTGGAAAATGTAGAGAAAAAATGAAATTTAAGTTTTTTTTTACTATTTTTGTGTTATCTTTATCTCGAAATTTCTATCTCCATAGAATTAATTGGGTAGAAAAGACTAGTGATACATACTCCTCATAATGCATGTGCGTATATTTATTGTTTATGAAAATATGTTAGAGTGACTTTGTTTTTTGGCTCTATTACTCATGGAATAGCCCCAGTTGTAATATACCCGAGCATATTTAAAGAATAGGCCAAGAGTCTGATGAGTCTCTATCTCGGAGCTCTTCTCCTCTGTGGTGACATAATATACATTAGTTCTATGTTTATTGCCAATGTCCTTATGTATTTTACCATCTCATGGAGAAGGTTACTTTTCTGTCTCTCCCTCGCTTTTGCCTTCTTATGAACCACTTTCGTATCGATAATAAATCACTCCTTATCCTAACAATATAACTCATATGAATTGAATCTCAAAAAAGTTAAAGTAGAGATATTAAAAAAAATAATGTTTTTTCCTTATCTTTATTCATGAGACATTTCAACAAACCTAGACTCGATTGCCATATATGTTTTTCTTAGCTGTTCTTCATACACTATTCGGTTTAGTGTGTCTGTAGATATAAAAAAACAATATTAAATAAATATAGACATTAAAATGTGTTTTTTTCATTTTTCTATAACCCACATTTTCGAGCAGAGATTCGAATCTTCATGAGAGTTATTATGTTTATCTCATTTGTACTTTTGTTACCTTTCTTGAGTTTTTATTTATGACTATTGGAACTGTTTGAGCCAATAGTCAATGTTTCTCTCTCCATCTCTATGCCAACATTCTACTGACAGATATTTTATTTTTTTTTTTTTAATATATATATATTATATAAATAATAAAATAATAATATATAATTAATAATAGTAATACATATTTTTCTCTCTATAATTATTTTTGTATAAGATGCAAAATCTATATAGAAGATGTCTTTATTAAGGGGTACTGACATTTTTTGTCAGTTTTTTTGAATTTCAGTATGTAATATCTGTCCAGGTACCTTTTTCAATAATTTCAGCAAATGAAATCTTTGAGTGAGTGATTGTACGGGGTTTTGAATAGTTTATCTGATTGTAAATAGTTATTTCGTATTTTGTTAATTGTAACTTGAAATAGTAATATATTATTCTGATTCAGTAAATTGAAGATGTAAATGTATATTGAGTTATAGGTTATGCTATTTATGGTGAGTTGCTATTTATTTTTTTTATTTTATTATTTCTTTTATTCTTGTTATATTATGGTGAAAATACAAAAATTGTGATATTAATAATGAGATGGTTGATTAACTTACGAAATTTAAGATTCTTGGTACTAAATAAGTCGAAATATATAATATTATCCATAATAATGTTAATAGTAGTAATCAGCACAAATCAATTCAATAATAATTAATTAATTATATAGTCCTGTCTTACGTCTCTTAAAGATGGCTTCCTGGATTGATAGTGGTTGATATTTTTTTTTTTTTTTTAAAATACCCTCAAATAATATATTTCAAGTTTATACACATTTGATGCCTTTATATATTATATACTAGTTTCAATCACACATTCCGGTATTATTGTCCCTTGACGTGAACTATTAAGTCATAAAGACGAATTTATAACTCTCTCTTATCGCTAGTATCATACTATTTATACAAGTTTAGAGCAACTTAATAATAATTACCATAATTCTAATAATAATTGTACATAACTATTATCTCCGGTCCATACGTGTGCAAAGCTTTTGAATCTTTCCAAGTTCATTTCTCTATAGTTTCTATTGTTTTTAGTTTTATTGTGTAAGACTACTATTATAGGTGCTTATAGTAAATAATTAATTATATTATTTGTGTTTTAAAACAATAAACTGTATAATATTATTATTATATTTTTTTATTTATATATATTATTATTTTATATTCACAACTAGTAATTTAATTATTTATATATATATCTTATATTTATATTATATCTGTACTATATATACCACAACTTACTGTATTTTATATTTGTGGGGTATTTGGGTGGGTTTTATGTGGTATTTTGATTTGAGGTGGAGTGAGTAATTGTTGCTGTGTGCATTAGTAGTGTCTGAGCACACCAAAATATTTAATATAAATATTTTAAGTAATTACATCTTATTATTTATTTATTTTATTCTAATTTATATTTTATTTTTATCTAAATAAATATATTTGTTATATGAACTGGTACACAACCACTATATTACGTAGAGCGCCAGCAACATAGTTGTTTGTACTAAATATTTGACTAAACAATTAGTTAAAATTATATCATAATCCTGAGTGCTCTCTTTAGCTATATACTGACACTTATTAACTCATACTTTAAATTGGTAAAATTTTATTGTAGTATATTATTAGTAGTAATATTTCATTTATAATTTGTATGATTTTTATTTATTTTTTTCTGCCTATTTTTTAACAGTGTGTAAGTGCATAGACTATGTGTTTGTAGCCATAAAGGTACGTTACACTACAGTATTGTTTATGAATATGTGCGTGAATGTAATTGTAAGTTATTTTTTAGGGATTGAAAACCGTGGAATATAATGAATGTTTTTTGTATTTGAGTATAGTATATTGATTTATATGTTAGTTTTATGTTATATTTATTATTTGTTTATGTTTATTTTTTTAGTCTTATTTTTATTATTTGTTGTTATAGTAGCAGAGGAAACTATGGCCTATTCCCACATTGAGTATTAAGGGAGAATATTAGGTTCCTGTGTATATGTTTATAACATATTAATTATACAGTCAATTTTCATTCCAATAAAAATAGTTAGGAGGCCCTTTATTTTAGTATACAATGTGTAGCCCTCTTTTTGATTTAGTCTCTAATCTTTTTATTTTTATGATTATTGCGTACTCTGTTTTATTTATTTATATTTATTATATATTATATTATATAGTGTCTATTATTATAGTACTGTTTTTGACCGTATAGAAAGGGAGTGAAGGGGTGATTCTCTGTATGCTGGTTGGGGTTATTGTTTGTGCACTTTCACTGCGTATTGAATGGTTCTCTGATATATTGTTGTGTGTTTTGTAGAACTAATGTTTATAACACTATAATTAGTCTTATATCAGGGTATCAGATTTAGGAGGTCATAATTATTAATAATATTATATTTTTCTTTATCAATATTTAGATTTTTAGCTTATTTTTTTCTGTCCGGGTTGTGGCTCTTCCAGGACCACTGAGAATTTCCATCACCACTTTTAGTGTTTTTATTTCTGTTTGTTTTTATTGTGACTAGTCTGTTTAACAGCATATAGTTTACTACTCATTTTGTTAGTAATGTTGTCAATTTGGGGTTGTGTGCTTGTTAGATTATATCAAAAAAAACCACGATTTTTGTGCCAATTCAAAAAAAGATTAAGGTGCTCGAAGAGTCTATTAGAAAAATTATCAAACACACTCATTCTAATAACCTCATACAATAAAATGAGTCGTAAATTGGAACTCATCATATGATAACACCTTCTTATATTAGATGAGGCATATGCTACATGCGAGTATTGTTAATAGAGCATCCACCATAAAAATTGTTACATTTTATATATTATAATAATATGTTCCTTTTTCTTAAATCATATATAATACGGCAGTAAGAACAGTGTGTTTGATTTATGATTTTAATGTTTCTATGTTTTTTCTCTTTTTGTTTAATGACTTCTTATAAGACAATATATTATATGCTTTTCGCACCGCACGGGAGTATACGCACCACTCACCATTTATATATATATATATGTTCCTCTCATATGTTAATTATTCATCAATCTACATTTTCTTTCAATCTCCTTAAATATTTGTAATATTTTCATGATTTTATATTTTCCTTATTTAAAAGTTTCTTATTTTTTAGTTATTATTGTAGGGTATAGCTCAGCACCTCACCTCTCCTTTTATCCACGTATAACTTTTGTACTATTTGTATAGCGTCTAATATTAAACATTGTGTATAATACAATTTTATGTATGTATGATTACCCATTATAAATGATTAGGCAGATGCAATTTATTGTGATAATTATATATATATACGATTATTATCGTCTCTAACATCACTCTGTAGCTAGTGTATATGGTAATGATTCTTTTTTGAATTATTTTTTTCATTTCTTTATTGTTTCTTCGATTGTTTATGTTAAATTTGATAACTCTGATATTATGAATGGATCCTACTAACTATGCTAATATATTATTTTTAGTATTATAT
Organism: Trachelipus rathkii; assembly: GCA_015478945.1. Classification (NCBI taxonomy): domain Eukaryota; kingdom Metazoa; phylum Arthropoda; class Malacostraca; order Isopoda; family Trachelipodidae; genus Trachelipus; species Trachelipus rathkii. The sequence continues at coordinate 20,623 of JABUQX010033555.1, forward strand.
TTATATATATTAGTATTATTTAGATTATATATAGAGTGTACTATTGAGGTGATGACTTGTTAATACGTCATATTCTAATAAGATGTAAAGTAACCGCCTTAGATAATCTCATATTTTGGTATATTTTTTATATTATAGATAGTAATATTTTAAGTTGTAATTTTCTTATTTATAGTTAATTTATTTTTATATATATCATTTTAATACTAGGAAAGAATAAATGATTGAAATTCTTCATTATATCTTTTTTCTTATTTAATTTTCAAATTTATTATATTTTTTTTATTCTTTTTATTTATGTATTATGTCGAATGATAGGGCAAATAAAATATTTGCATGGATTATATTGATAATTACATCTAGTGTATGAAATTACTTTCGTTTCATAAAATAATATAATACAACTTCACTATCATTATTATTTATATAGTTATAATAATCTCCATTATTTGTGTACTATTCTACTAACTTTTATTACTCTTATGCTTTTTTTTGTATAGAAGGCGGTACTTTTTTGTTAGGGTATGGACTGAGTGTGGATATAAGATTTTTTTCTCTTCGTTATTTTTTTTTTTTTTTTCTGTATAGATTTTTTTTTTTCTAAAAGTATTTCTTCACCATATATTTTTATGTTTTCCACCAATTTACTATTAACTTAATTTATTATGGAAGTTGTTTTAAATATGGGGAAACCAGTAGGTTAGAATCGAATTATCATGAGATGTTTATTTTTTTATTAATTATATTATATATGGTAATATTAATAG
>JABUQX010033556.1:5000-15000 GCA_015478945.1 Trachelipus rathkii
TATAATTTTTATAGGTATATTTGATATCACAATTAATTCGATTTTCCAATATATCGTATCACATTCCAAACTTTACCTAAGACCCGATTTGGAAATATCTTAAACCTTCTATTCTAATCTCCGATTGCCAGTTTGGCATTCGCAAGAAACGCTTTACTGTTGGTCTTTCTTCTCTTCACTCTGATTCATGGTCCTACGCTATACTGTATTTCGTGGAATCTTTTGTTGTGGTGTTAGACATATCGAAAGCTTTGGTTTCTAAACTTCTATGAAGCTGTTATAGGAGGTCACAGTTCACCCTTTAGATCTTTAAATTGCTGTGTTCCTTAAGGTTCTGTCCTATCCAAAGTTTTTCCTCGTTTCATTAATAACATTCTCCTTATTATAATTTAGGAATCGACCCACTAAGCAGCAATTAGTTCATTCCTGGATTGAATTTTGAAGAAGCTGACCTCTGATCTTTTCGTATCCGAAATTGGGGGAAAAAAACATGATTGAATGCCTTAAAACCAAGTTTTGTCATTTATCTACTCGACATAATCTTCCAAACAATAATTCTATCTTCTTCGAAAACAAACCTCAAATCATTCTCTGTTCTTATTATTCTTGGCGTTTCCTTTTCTCGTGACCTTAATTATAAAGATCAAATTACTTCTATTTCTAAACAGGCTTCAAAGACGTAGTTTTTTCTGAGGCGTCTTCGGAACTTCTTATCACCACCCCAGTTGCTTGCTCTGTATAGGGGCGTTTTCACCCTTGTATAGAGTATGCGTCACTTATCTGGTTTCGTTCCACGCAATCTGTTCTCCTTGATAGGTGCGGTGCAGTCAATCACTTTTCTACTTATTAACTCTCCTACTCTCACTAACTCTCTTCAATCACTCTTTAGCTGTCGAACTGTTGCATCACTCTCCTTATACTATCGCAATTTCAATTGATAATGATCTTATGAATTCTCTAGTAGAGTACTTCTTGCTTTGAGGAGAGATCATACCTTTAGCCTTTCCACACAGTCGCATCCCTTCTCTATGCAACTCTATTACCCCAGACATAACTTCTATGCTCAATCCTTCATGTACTCTGGTTCTCCCCAACTCCGGTGGAGTTTGGTAAACCTCCGGCCTTTGCCAACTGAAGGAGGTATAAAAAAGTGAAAGGTTTTAGACTTAATATAATTAAAATTCTAATTTACGGTCAGAAAATGGGTGTAAGTGGTTTTTAATAATGTCCTTTAGAAACTTTTTTTCTTTTTAATGTCCACACCTTTGGATAATTTAAAATAATATTTAATTTTTGTAATGTTGGTGTTTGCTTAATACCCTCCTCCTTTGTATAAAGTTTCTTGCAGATTTTGTTCATATTATATATTATTTGAAGTTAATTAAGTTTATTTTACCGTTTTGATTTCTTGGTCAAATGATTTCTATCTTCTTCTTTCGTCTTCTCTTCTTCTTCTTCTTCTTCTTCTTCTTCTTCTTCTTCTTCTTCTTCTTCTTCTTCTTCTTCTTTTTCTTCTTCTTCTTCTTCTTCTTCTTCTTTTTTTCTTTTTCTCTTTCTCTTTTTTTCTTTCTTTCTTTCTTTTTATTTTCTTTTTCTTTTTCTCTTTTTTCTTTTTCTCTTTTTATTCTTTCCCTCTCTTTTTCTCTTTTTTTCTTTTTATTTCCCTTTTTCTTTTTTTTTATTTCTTTTTCTTTTTTCTTTTTTTTCTTTTTTCTTTTTTTCTTTTCACCTTTTTTTAAATATTACTATTATTATTATTATTATTATTATTATTATCTTATTATTATTATTATTATTATTACTATTATATTATTATTATATATATTATTATTTAAGGATTAATTATATTATTATTATATTATTATATTATTGTTGTCATTATCATAATTTTCTTTATGTATAATTATCCATTAGATTTTTATTATTATTTTATATTATATATATTATTATTATTATTGTTTATATTATATTATTATTATATTATTATTATTATTATTATTGATTTTATTTTTTTATATTATTATTAATATTTCTATATTTTTATTTTATTTCTATTATTATTATTATTATATTATAGTAACAATTATTATATATTATGATATTATATATATTATTATTATTATTATTATTATTATTATTATTATCCTATTATATTTATTTTATTATTATTTATTATTATATTATTTATTATTATTCATTATTATTATATTATTATTATTATTCTTATTATTATTATTATCTTATTATTTATATATTATTTATTATTAATATTATATTATATATTATATTATTATTATTATTATTATTATTATATTATTATTAATATATTATATTATTATTATGATTATATTCTTTTATTATTATTATTATTATTATTATTATATTATTATTATATTATTAATTATTTATTATTATCATTATTCATTCTTTTATTTATTATTATTATTATTATTATTATTATTATTATTATTATTATTATTATTATTATTATTATTATTTATTATTATTATTATTATTATTATTATGCAATTCATTATTATTTATATTATATTATTCATTATATATATTATATTATTTTTAACCTTAAAATTCGAAGAAATAATCTAAATACTTTACCTATTAAATGGTTAAAAAAGTTTTAAAATGTAAACTTAAAATAAATTTGCTTATCTTTAGATTCTTAAAATTTTATAAAATTTTATAAATCTATTAATTTTAAGAATTATAACTTTATATTTAATTAGCTTGCAAAAAGAAATTCTATTGTTAGATTTTCTTGCGTTCGAAATTGAAGTCATATTATATGAGTGCTTTGCACTTATAAAGGAAAATATTCAATTCTTACTGAAGCCATTACGGAATATAAAAACCATTTCATCCGAGTACAATCAACAGGACATTCTCCACCTTTTTCAATTCTCCATCATTCTAACACCTTATAATGCTACCCCTACCTCTAAATTCTTTCATAATCCCATCCATATACAAACTGAATTATCCAGGAGACAAAGCATCCTAGCCTCAATCGGCCAATGAACTATTAAACCATCACTTTAACCCCATTTATTCTTATACAACACTTCACATCGTCATCATACTTTAATTCCGTCTTAGAAGCCTAGCCAACACCATTATCTCTATCACCCAGCTACAGAGCTTCCCTATTAATCCAGTCATACGCCTGTTGCAGTCCATAAAACCTAAATACAAATATTATATTTTGTATGTATATGTGGTAGAAGCTGGTTATTGTGTGAAGCTTGTACCCAGCGATGGCTTCTTAACATAAAATTATCGTAAAGCTGAATGAAGTGGACAGTAACGTTCATGAAAATTCTGCTAAGTAAAAAATTTTGCAACCCTTTCGGGGGTTTAGAATTATTATTTTCTGACATCGTTCATAGTGTGTCATAGTATTATAAGATATATATATATAATATATATATATTTTTTTATTTATGATCTAATATCTGAAATATATATATAAATGAAATTTGTGTAATATTTATTTGTACATATAATATATATATATTATATATATATATTATATATATTATATATATATTAATAATATATGATATATATATTATATATAATATATATATATAAATAATATATAATATTATATATATATATATATATATATATATATATATATATATATATATATATATAAAAAAAAAAAATGCACAAATAAAAAAATTTAGGGTCTCAAACAGTGCAAAAATTGAGCACGCCAAAGTCGTCAAAATACATGTTTCAAATGTCAAAATGAGAAAAAATAATTCTCAAATGAGTACTTTTTCTGAGAGTAGTTAATTGACAATTTGATGAAAACAAGTTACTCTATTTGAATCAGGGATGGCATTTTTGGAGATTTTTTTGATTTTTTAAAAAATAGATCAATTTGTGATTTTTTTGATTGAATTTTTTTGATATTTTTGTTTTTTGGATCGTAACTCAAGCAAATATAATTTGCAGGTACAAATTATATATCGCTTGAAGTTACGAATCTGAAAAAATAAAAATAAAATAAAAAAAAATAAAAAGTAAAATAAAAAATAAAAAAAATCACCAAAAATGCCATCCCTGATTTGAATAGTTTTGTAAGCTCAATTTCGACACCGGTTCTGAAGACCCTTAAACTATATTTTACTTCCTTAAGAAACATATATACCCACCTTATATTATATATATATATATATATATATATATTATCTTATATAAATATATATATATAATATAATATATTATAATATATATTAATAAATATATATAAATATATAATTACTATTATTATATACAGTGGCGCCTCGTCTTTATGTGCTCCGGGGCTGGAAGGCCCTCCAAATTAAAAGTGCCAGGCGTAGGAGTTACCGGAAATTTTTTTTAACAAATAATTTTAATAAAAACGTAGTAAATTAATCAAGAAAATAAGCAAGAATTGCTTATGCAACAGCAACATGACTGTTGTGCACGACATTTTCTATTTCAATATATCCATATATAAACGTGGGCTGCCTATTTTATAGCCAGAGAAAAAAGACCACACTTTATTAGTTTTAAAAATAAGACAACATAGGCAACAAAAAGTTGCCAATTTTCTATATATAATTTTTGAGATATTGCCACTTTGGCCTATTGAATTTTATAACAAACTGAGATTACCTATACTCATATCAAAATAAGTACTCAAGTTTGATCCCGAGTTGCCTAGCTCTGTCCTTCTAATGTCTTTCATCACTAGTACATATAAAGACACTTATATAATAAAGACAAATTAAAATCATTCATTCTTATTCTTCAGTGAAGGTGAACCGTATCTTTTTTTTTTTTCTTGGGGGGGGCCCCCTCAGTGTGACAAATTAATCCACAACAACCCCTACAACACACACATCACACACTTCCAAACATTACAATCACAACGAGCGTACAACAACCAATAAGATACAAAACACTACGTGACAGATCACCTACTACACCCCACACTAGAACCATCTCCCAAGCCGAACATCACCCTAGACCAGAAGCCCACAAACAAAACACAGACCCACAACCAATACACCCACAAGCGATAACGTCCAGCCGACCAAACCCGCCAAGCCTACATTACTAACCGCCACAGCATCATGAACAGAATCAATCCACATGTCCTCAAACCAATTGAAAGAGTCCATACCACACACGCTCATACTAACCATTATTCTACACATCCTCTGCTCAACACAACAACCATATCACTCACAGCAGACCACCAACCGACTCAGGACTCCAAACCACCCTATACACACTAGGCAGACACATCCCAAACTATTATACATCCACCTCAACACAACACAAGATCCACAACAAACACATCATCCGCACCCATATAGACCACACAAGCATTATTATCCAACTATCAAATAACCTCTTATATTATTATAATAACATAGCATATCTCCTATATATATATATATTTATTATATAATATATTATTATTTATAATAATCTATATTTTATACTATATATAGATATATATTATATATATATTATATACTCACTATATATAAAACTGGCGCCCCTCCATCCAAGTTTTACGAGCCGCCCACGTATAATATAATATATATTTTAATATATATATATATATATATATTATAATATTATATATATAAATATATATATATATAATATAATATAATAACGGCCTTTGGTATTACACACCGTTGCACCCTATGATGCAAATACATGGATTTAGAAACCTTAATTCAAATCAAAGACATAAGTCCTTTTTCTTTCTTTTCGACATAATCCTATTCTTACCTATGAAATATTTTGAAAATTTTTCCTAATTTTGACCATTAAAAATTAAAAAGAGTATTGATCATTCAATTAAAAAAAATAAAATAAATGTATTATGGGTAATTTATGTTTAAAACCACTGAAACTTACACACAACAATTCATAGCATTCTTTTTGAGAGGTAGTATCATTATGCAAGTGTAAAGATTTATATGAAAGTACTTTGAGTGAAAAATAAATCAATCGACCCGCTTAGCACTATTTTTAAAGCGCGAAGGAAGTATAGTTTCTTCCAACTTCAGTTATTTATTAAATATGAAAGGGCTTCAAACATTCCTTAAAAGATATAAAATTTAATTTAAAAAATATATGATTAGAACGTTTATAATTACAAAACTAATAATTCAGTCAAAACCTAAATAATTTGACGAAATAATAATTTACAAGTAGCTCAATGACCCATTCTGGTAAGACTGTGAAATAAAAAAATTCTGTCTATATTATATGAAATATTTTACCATATATATATATATAAATTTGTAATATATATTATTATATATATAAACCTATATATAACATTATATATATACTAAATATAATATAATATATATTATATATCGTATTTAGAGTTAATATTATCATATTCAAGGAATCTTTCCTCCTTCCTATTTTGACAATTTTAATTTTTTCGTTTACCGAAATGTACTCAATTACCTCTCAGCGACAACTGAGAACCTATAAACTGTTCAATTTGAGTAAATTTTGACCAGTTTTTTTTTTGTGTGATGATATATTATTATTTATAATAATAATATATCTATATATATATCAATATGAATACTATATATATATATATATATCTATATATTATATATCTATAATATATATCTATATACATAATAAACACAACTATATAACAATCCTACCCCATATATAATACCCCACCCCACAATCTTATATAGCACAACTCATCACACACTATAAATACATCTAACATACAAATCACCTGCTTACTCATACACCACCCCCTACTACATATATATACTATAACATATTATAACTAAACCATACTCAACCTATATATATTTATATCTATACTTATTATATAATATATATATATATAATATATAATATATATAGTTTTTCTTAATTGTGAAGCAATTTTGCTAAAAAAAACAATTATTCTTTCAAACTTTTGCTTTAAAATTCCAGTTTTTGCGATTTTGAAGCAATTCCTCTTTTTCCACACGCCTCCTACACAATTATCTCTAACATCGTAATTTCTTCTTTCTGAGCTTAGCACTAAGAAGACGAATGGTCCTGACGATATTACCCCTGTGGTTTTTAAAACATGTTCTTCGGAGCTTGCTCCCAACATTGCTAAATTGTTTCACTTATCTTTCCATTTTGACCTTCCCTTCTTGCTGGTAAAACGAGTGATCATTCAGACTGTACCAAAAAACGAAGACTCCTCTCAACTACATAAATATACTCCTTTAACCTTCGTATTTTCCAAATTTTTCCAATCTGTATATCCGTAAGAGGAAGATTTGGAAATATTTTAAATCTTCTATTCTAATCTCCGATTGCCAATATGGCATTCGCAAGAAACGCTTTACTGTTGGTCTTTATTCTCTTCTCTCTTATTCATGATCATACTCTATTCTGCATTTCGAGGAACATTTTGTTGTAGTGTTAGACACATCGAAAGCTTTGGTTTCTAAGCTTCTATGCATCTGTTATAGAAGACCACACAGATCAACCTTTAGATCTTTTAATTCCAGAATTCCTTAAGGCTTTGTAATATCCCAACTTTTTTCTACTTTTCATTAACAATATTCTCTCTATTATAATATGGGAATTGACCCACTAAACAGGGATTAACTCATTCCTTGATTGTTGTCTTGGAGCAGCTGCCCTCTGATCTTTTTCGTATCTGTAATTGAGGGAAGAAAAAACATGGTAGTTTTAATGCCTCAAAACCACAATTGAGTCATCTATCTACTTGACATGATCTCCCAAACAATTATTAAATGTTCTTCGAAAACACATATCTTAAATCATCCTCTGTTCAGAATATTCTTGGGGTCTCTTTTCTCGTGACATTAATTATGAGGATTAAATTACTTCTCCTTTTAAACATTCTTCAAAGACGTAGTTTGTTTTGAGACGCCTTCGAAACTTCTCATCATCCCAGTTGATTGCTCTGTATAGGGGCGTTTTCACCCTTGCATGGAGTAGGCATCACTTATTTGGTTTGGTTCCACGCCGCACACTGTTCTCCTTGAAAGGTGCATTCAAGGTCTTTTCGACTTATTAACTCTCCCACTCTCACTAACTCTCTTCAATCACTTTCCAGCCGTCGAACTGTTGCATCACTCTCCTTATACTATAGCAATTTCAATGGATAATGATCTGAACTTTCTAGTAGAGTACTGCTTGCTTTGAGGAGAGATCATACCTTTAGCCTTTCCACACAACTCTCTTACCCCAGACTTAACTTCTATGCTCAATCCATCATGTACTCTGGTTCTCCCCAACTCCGGTGCAGTTTGGTAGGCCTCCGGCCTTTGCCAACTGAGGGAGGTATAAAAAAGTGAAGAGGTTTTAGACTTAATTTAATTAAAATTCCAATTTACGGTCAGAAAATGGGTGTAAGTGGTTTTTAATAATGTTCCTTAGAAATTTTTTTTTCTTTTTAATGTCCACACCTTTGGATAATTTAAAATAATATTTAATTATTGTAATGTTGTTAGTGTTTGCTTAATACCCTCCTCCTTTGTAGAAAGTTTCTTGCAGATTTTGTTCATTTATCCATTAATTGAAGTTAATTAAGTTTATTTTACCGTTTTGATTTCTTGGTCAAATGATTTCTTCTTCTTCTTCTTCTTCTTCTTCTTCTTCTTCTTCTTCTTCTTCTTCTTCTTCTTCTTCTTCTTCTTCTTCTTCTTCTTCTTCTTCTTCTTCTTCTTCTTCTTCTTCTTCTTCTTCTTCTTCTTCTTCTTCTTCTTTTGTTCTTCTTCTTCTTCTTCTTCTTCTTCTTCTTCTTCTTCTTCTTCTTCTTCTTCTTCTTCTTCTTCTTCTTCTTCTTCTTCTTCTTCTTCTTCTTCTTCTTCTTCTTCTTCTTCTTCTTCTTCTTCTTCTTTTGTTTTCTTTTTATGTTTCTTTTTTTATCTAAGTTTTTTTTTATCACTGCATCTTTAATTAATATTTGAATTATGAAATGTTATTAAAAATCTTAAGTGAACTGAAACTTCTCTATTATTTCTAGTTTTTCTCTTTTTTCTTTTTCTCTTTTTATTCTTTTTCTCTTTTTTCTTTTTCCCTTTTCTTTTTCTCTTTTGCTTCATTTTCTCTTTCTCTTTTCTTTTTATTCCTTTTTTCTTTTCTCTTTTTTTCTTTTTTTCTTTTTCCTTTATTTCTTTTCTCATTTTTCTTTTTTTCTTTTCTTTTTTTTTTTTTCTTATTATTATTATTATTATTATTATTATTATTATTATTATTATTATTATTATTATTATTATTATTATTATTATTATTATTATTATTATTATTATTATTATTATTATTATTATTATTAAAATAATTATTATTATTATTATTGTTATTATTATTATTATTATTATTATTATTATTATTAATATTATTATTAATATTATTATTATTATTATTATTATTATTATTATTATTATTATTATTATTATTATTATTATTATTATTATTATTATTATTATTATTATTATTATTATTATTATTATTATTATTATTATTATTATTATTATTATTATTATTATTATTATTATTATTATTATTATTATTATTATTATTATTGTTGTTGTTATTTAAACCTTAAAATTCAAAGTTAATCATCTAAATTAGTTACCTAGTGATAGTAAAAAAAATTTATAAAATAAAATGTGAAATAAATTTATTGATATTTTTAAGATTACTTAAAGAAATAATTAAATTTTTTAAAACTATTTACTTTTAAAAATTATAACTTTTATTTTAATTAGGTTGCAAGGGAATTTCAAGTTTGTAGCATTTTTTGCCTTTAAAAAAAAAAAGGAATCATTCTACTGAAGTTTACGGATATTAAACCATTTCATCCGAGTACAATCAACAGGACATTCTCCACCTTTTCAATTTCCATCATTCTAACACCTTATAATGCTACCCCTACCTCTAAATTCTTTCATAATCCCATCCATATACAAAC